>JAKUCV010006300.1:0-13926 GCA_028386065.3 Turnera subulata
GAGTAATGGATTTGGACTGGAATTTGAGATGATGGTATAATAGTCACTTGGAAAGTAGTGGTACGACTAGATGGTTAGAGACTAGTTCTGTGGTGTCATGGCCAGTGGGTTAGTTGGTTGGGGTGTTGACCCCGGATTTGTGATATTGGGATGTTGATCCCGGATTTGTGATATTGGGATGTTGATCCCGGATTTGTGAGATTGGGATGTTGATCCCGGATTTGAGATATGGGGATGTTGATCCCAGATTGTGGTGGGGCCTGGCTTCCAGAATTAGTAGATAACCAGGTACGACCCTAGCTTGTCCAGTGACGGGGCCCGGAAGATAAAATTGGTATGAAGAAAATTAATAAGTATTCTATTGGTCTTGGCTTGAATATGATTCAGTAAGATTCCTCTGATTTGTTGTTTGAGTTGGATTCCTCTGTCGTGTAGTATGTGTTAGTTGTTATGGTAGTGTCCTTGTGATGTGATTGTTTGTGCTTAATGTTGTGATTGTTGTGTTTACTTCGAAAGTATTATGGTTGAATATATCTCTGTTTATCTTTCGTTGGTGAGCACTTCGGACTCACCCCTCGCCTGCGGGGTTTCATCCCGTAGGATGAGTTGTTTGTAGTGCAGGAACGTACAGGGCGAGCTGAAGTGTACCCTTGGACAGGACTCGGATCCATTAGTTGCATTGGGCTTGCATATGATGTCATGTGAGTCATAAGTCTTCTGCTGTGCATATTGTTGAGTTTCTGCTGTGCATATGTTGTAATTGGGCCATTGGGCCGGATGGTTGTTGTTGTTGATGTTCCCGGGATTCGGGTGACGAGTTCCATGTTGGGCCGAAGGGCCGGTTTTCAGTTTAGATATCGGGCTGTTGGCCAGATTGTTGTTTTATACATTGTATGTTGGGCTTTGTGGGGTTGGGTTGTCACAGTTCCGACACGTGTTTACTGTGTACGATAAATACGGGTCGGGGCGCCTCAAAACGAGTTTTCTAAAGAAAATAATATTTAGTAAATATAGTTTGGAAAGTATAATATTTTATGGAAACATCTTGGAAAATTAAGAATATATATATATATTAATTTCTAGGAATTACGGTGTTAATATTTTGAAAAAAGTATATTATTTTATGAAAATATTTTGATTAAATAGTTTCTGATATATATATTTTTGAAACGATATATACAAACGATATATTATTTTTCTGAAAAAGGTTTATATACGATAAAAGGATAATTTTATGATAATATAATCGAGATGTTTTACCGGGAAGTTTGATTTACAGTATTGGCATCATGACATACCGATTATGTGAAACGCCCCGACCTGTATTTACCGTACACAGTAAACACGTGCCGGAACTGTGACAACCCAACCCAACTCAAGCCTAGCATACAATGTGTACAATAGAAACCCGGGCCCAACAACCCAAAATAGGAAACATCATAAATAACAAAACCGGCCCAGTGGCCCAATAATAGTAAAAACAATGCACAGCGGAAGACTTAACAACTCACATAAACACTGTATGCGACATAGATGCAAACTAAGGATCCGAGCCCTGTCCAAGGGAAAACGCCGCAGCCTGTCTGGAATGCACCAATCCTGTACAAAAAATAACTCATCCTACGGGATGAAAGCCCGCAGGTGAGGGGTGAGTCCGAAGTGCTCACCGACGAAGGAAAGACAATCAATATGCACACTAAAATTACTCAAGCCGAAAACAAGTAAAATCCACCAAAAATACCAAATCGAAAGATAGGACCCAAAACCGGTCCAAGACCAAAAGACTCAAATAAAAATCCAATTTTCCAATTTTATCTTTTCGGGCCCCGTCACGGATAAGCTAGAGGTCAGACCTGGTCGTCAACATATTCCGGGTGCCAGACCAAATCCAGAGAACCCAGGGATCGACATCCCAAAAATAAGAACCCAGGAATAGACATCCCAAAAATAATCACGGGATAGACATCCCAACACAGACATGCTTATCACAAGTAACCTAGGTCATGGCCACCACGAAATAGTCTTAAACCATCGAGTCGTACCACTACTTATCACGTGACAATTCTATTATCGTCATCAAAACAAAATCACAGGGATCGACATCCCTAACCAAAATACCGGGATAGACATCCCATCCAAAATACCAAGGATCGACATCCTTGTCACAATTTATTATTTAATCCATTTTATTTAGTGCCAAAACGACTCAAGGATAAACGTCCAAAAACCGACATGGGATAGACATCCCGACCACAATCAGGACAATGGGATAAACATCCCGAAGCATAACATAGCAAATGCAACATGCAACAGTGTAAAACCAACAAACACAACTACCGAGTAATATAGGCACATATCGAAGGAAATCCATCCTCACCTTGGCCGATTACTCAATTCCGGAAACAATGACCGGTCCGATGCCGGCTCCTCGGGAAACTACCCGATATCAAACCTATACCACAAAACAATATACACTCACATAAATGCACATAATCGGTATACTATGATGCCCAAACTGCGAATTGTACCCATCTCGGTTCCTACCCGTTATTATTAACTTTTACCGAAAATATTTACCGTACGTATTTCCGAATATAATTTCAGTACCAAACTTTAATTAAAACTCTTTTCAAAATATTTTCATAAAATAATTATAATTTTTCCAAAATTATAATCTCCATAATTTTCCAGAAAAATAATAACCTATTTATAATTTCCAGAAAAAATATATATAGTATTTATCTTTTTCTATATATAATAATATTTTCCAACAGAAAATTATAATTACCCTTAATTTACAAAGTACATATATATATATTCCTCGACCATAATTTTTCAGGCAAAATAATATATATGTATAAAATTCCCAGAAATTAATTTCATGATATATATATATTTTCCAATTAATAATAGTTTTTCCAAACATAATTTAATTATTTACCCATGTATATATATTTATATTATCCTCAAAATACCAGAATTAAATTGAACATACTTTTCTAAAAATAGTTATATAAGTTTTTGGAAATTAAATACCAGAATAATTATATAAACAGATTATATATATATATTTTTAAAAAAATAAAACAAATCCAACCGGCAACCCAGCACCCATGGGGCGCGACCCGGCCGCGACCCGCCCAGAGAAAACGGGTTCTTACCTAGCAGCGGCGGTCGACGGCGCGGCAGCGCGAGGGAAGGCTAGCGCGGAGTCGGCGACATCGGGGCGACTCCACGGGCGGCGGAAAGGAGGCGGAAGGGTGACGGGTTCGTCGTCAGCGGCGCTGGGAGCAAGATCCACGGGTTTCGCCGCGGGTCAAAGGCCACTGACGGCGCGTCTCGCAGCGGGGACAGGAGGAAGCGACGGCGTCAGGTCGGCGAGCACGGTGGTGGCGTCGGTGCGTCGAGAGGCGGCGCCGATCAGCTTCGCGTGAACAGTTGTCGGGGAGAGGAGAAGGTGACGATCAGCTTCGCGTGAACAATTGTCGGGGAGAGGAGAAGGTGACTACTGTTCATCCATTTTTCTTCCTATTTTTTTCCTTTTCTGTATTTTCTTTCCTTTTTTTCCTTTTTTCTTTTTTTCTTTTTTTCTTTCTTCTTTTTTTTCCACTCCCACTCTGTTTTTTTTTCTTTTTTTATATTTTTTTCTATTTCTTTTTTTTTTATTTCTTTTTCTTTTTTTTTTCCTTTTTTTCTTTTTCTCTCTTTTTTTTCTTTTCTCTCTCTTTTTTTTCTCTTCTCTTCCTCTTCCTCTTCCTCTCCTGCTTCCTTTCTTCCTTTATAGATCGTAATATTATTGTTACACTTGTGACAACAATAATGCAGCTTGTCTGCATTATTGAAGCGAGTCCGGTCCGGACCAGAAAATAACTGATACCCCCTTAGTTATTTTCCGGTGTGATTTTTCGAGAAATTTCGAAACCCGAAAAATACCAACTTAGGCCCGAAAAATCCACGGAAAAATCACGAGCGCGGGAAAACTCTCGGTTTTGAAAAACAACTCCCGATTTACCTTGAATTAATTACCCAAGATTAATTCAATAGTAAATCACGGTAAAAAGACTTTTATAGTCCCGGTAAAAATCAAAAATTTTACCCGGGCTGTTACAGTCTACCCACCTTAAAAAGAATTTCGTCCCCAAAATTCTGTGTTATCCGTGGGTCCTACCACGATAAGCTTCTGGCACACTCTGCCAGGTGTCCAACCTCAACCCGAGATACCGCTTATACCCTTAAGCGACATCTCGTCCTCTATAAGAACCAAACCTTATGACTGGCATACTCACACACAGTCATGGACTCTCCACTCCGATCTCGAACAACCTCAAACTCCGAGAACAACAGCTACATCGGCGGCACTGCTTTCCCGACAAGCTCCGATGAAGAACCTCCGAAGAAGCACTTCAAGACGAACATCATCGGCCTGAAGGAACACATGGTCGTCTCTCGAAGACGACGGAAGAGGCGTGCTCCCAAAGAAGCTGAGGATCGAAAAGGCAAAGCGACGGCTGAAAGCAGCACACAGCAGCAGACTCTGTCGCAGCTGAACGTCTCACTGAAGAAGATCAGCTCGGCGGTGGCGCAGATCGAACTGGCGTGCGCGGAACTCTTCCCACACATGAAAAACGTCCAGAAACTTGTAAAAGACTTAGAGAAGCAAGTAGCTCCATAGAGTACTTCTTCTCTTATTGTAAAACCGTATGAAATAAATAAAATAAATTTCCTTTTTAAATCAAAATTCTTGTGTCACGAAATCTTATGTTAAACGAAAAATTAAAACATCTCAAGGCAAAATAAAACTTAACAATTAAAATATAAAATTTAAACATTAAGAAATCAAAAATAAAACTCGTTTAACAAAATGAAAACAAAAAAGGAATTAAAACAAAACATGTTTCATGCTCGGCGCTCTAGATCGATCGTAACCATCCTTGATCCCGAGAAACGTAACGTACGCAGCTAACGGTGACGTCGGTTCCCACGTGAAAAGACGTCCGTTATCTCGCAAGGCGACGATCACGAGCAGGTCGTGTGTCCCTCGAAAGGAACGTTACCCACTTGTTCTCAAATTCCGCATGAGGCAAAAACGTCTGTCAAGTCTCGTATCCCTCCACGATGTCCGAACAGCTGTAAACTTGTCGCACATGCGCTCTACTCGAGGTGTGGTCCCATCCGTCTAGCCTCAATGGTCACAAATGTATGTGATAAAAGATGCAAGAAAATATAGTAAAACCATGAAAAGAGAGGACAATGTAGCCAGAGCGAAAGAAAATCATAAGATGGAAAAAGGCTGAAAAACTCTGGCATAGCAGCCCGAAAAACGTATAAAGTAACGAACAATAAGTGAAGCAACGGAAAAATTTTCAAAAAGCAGATCTTGAAAATCGAAAACAATAATCACGCTCCCCATAAGTGTATAAAAGACGGAGCGGTGAGATGTAAATTATCAAAAGCATTTTTTGAAAAGTAATAAATCACCCAGGCATCCAAAACCACAAAACTCTGAAAAACAAAACACCAACACATCCCAAAACAACATGCCTGCTCCCTCATCCATTTTCTTCGTTGAAGGTGCCAATCTAGGCAGAAGGAACCGACTGGCCTACAGCATGGTCAACGAGCGTGCTGAAGAGCTACCGAACGAGCTCGGCAGGATGCCGCGTCTAGTCTTTGTCGACGAACTCTACTCATCGCGGTTCTTCGTCACTCCAATGGAAGAGGTGTTCTTCCTAGAGGACCGTGGCACTCTAAGGACCTCCTACTACGGCTCGGAAAACTCCATCATGTTCTTCATCTCCGAAAGGCTTCAGGAGTTCAACCTGGAGTCCACCTGTCATACCCTGGAGCAAGGAACCTACTACCAACTCTCGATGACGGCCCAGAGCATGCCCAGAGTAACTCGTCTGCCCGTAACTTGGCCCAAGGCCCGACCACTGGTGTGGAACTGCAGAGGAGTCGCAAGGCATTCCCAGGAGTTCTCGCGTACCCTGAGGGACCTGAAGAACCAATACAAACCAAACATGGTTCTTCTGACGGAGACCCAGTGGCAGCCTCAAGACGATCACGGTCTCATCCCACTCCGGTTCCCTCAAGCAAACCGGTTCGAGCTTCCCGGTCAGGACGGCAGAGGCGGCATGTGGTTCTCGTGGAGTGACAACATCCAAGTCAACATCAACAACGACCCCACTAGCTTCAGGGTCAACGTCGTTTCAAGGAGTTAAATGTATTTTTCTTTTTATAAAATATAAAATATCCATGTAATATTTCTCTTTGTAATATCAATATTCTCAATATTAATAATATTTGTATTTCCGCTTATCTATGACATCAATTACCTCTTATGTGTATGTTCTACGACAGCTGGCGTCCCCTGACTGGATCCATAATGCACTAACTAAAATGATAAAAAATAATAAACAAATGGAGTGAACTATGCAAACAAGACAACAAACACACAAAGACTGCCCAACAAGACCTAACGCCCGCTCCGCTACCAAAATGAAACGCCCCGACCCGTATTTACCGTACACAGTAAACACGTGCCGGAACTGTGACAACCCAACCCAACTCAAGCCTAGCATACAGTGTGTACAATAGAAACCCGGGCCCAACAACCAAAAATAGGAAACATCATAAATAACAAAACCGGCCCAGTGGCCCAATAATAGTAAAAACAATGCACAGCGGAAGACTTAACAACTCACATAAACCCTGTATGCGACATAGATGCAAACTAAGGATCCGAGCCCTGTCCAAGGGAAAACGCCGCAGCCTGTCTGGAATGCACCAATCCTGTACAAAAAATAACTCATCCTACGGGATGAAAGCCCGCACGTGAGGGGTGAATCCGAAGTGCTCAATGACGAAGGAAAGACAATCAATATGCACACTAAAATTACTCAAGCCGAAAACAAGTAAAATCCACCAAAATACACCAAATCGAAAGACAGGACCCAAAACCGGTCCAAGACCAAAAGACTCAAATAAAAATCCAATTTTCCAATTTTATCTTTCCGGGCCCCGTCATGGATAAGCTAGAGGTCAGACCTGGTCGTCAACATATTTCGGGTACCAGACCAAATCCAGAGAACCCAGGGATCGACATCCCAAAAATAAGAACCCAGGGATAGACATCCCAAAAATAATCACGGGATAGACATCCCAAGCACAGACATGCTTATCACAAGTAACCCAGGTCATGGCCACCACGAAATAGTCTTAAACCATCGAGTCGTACCACTACTTATCACGTGACAATTCTATTATCGTCATCAAAACAAAATCACAGGGATCGACATCCCTAACCAAAATACCGGGATAGACATCCCATCCAAAATACCAAGGATCGACATCCTTGTCACAATTTATTATTTAATCCATTTTATTTAGTGCCAAAACGACTCAAGGATAAACGTCCAAAAACCGACATGGGATAGACATCCCGACCACAATCAGGACAATGGGATAAACATCCCGAAGCATAACATAGCAAATGCAACATGAAACCGTGTAAAACCAACAAAAACAACTACCGAGTAATATAGGCACATATCGAAGGAAATCCATCCTCACTTTGGCCGATTACTCAATTCCGGAAACAATGACCGGTCCGACGCCGGCTCCTCGGAAAACTGCCCGATATCAAACCTATACCACAAAACAATATACACTCACATAAATGCACATAATCGGTATACTATGATGCCCAAACTGCGAATTGTACCCATCCCGGTTCCTACCCGTTATTATTAACTTTTACCGAAAATATTTACCGTACGTATTTCCGAATATAATTTCGGTACCAAACTTTAATTAAAACTCTTTTCAAAATATTTTCATAAAATAATTATAATTTTTCCTAAATTATAATCTCCATAATTTTCCAGAAAAATAATAACCTATTTATAATTTCAAGAAAATATATATATAGTAGTTATCTTTTTCTATATATAATAATATTTTCCAACACAAAATTATAATTACCCTTAATTTACAAAGTACATATATATATATATTCCTCGACCATAATTTTTCAGGCAAAATAATATATATATATAAAATTCCCAGAAATTAATTTCATGATATATATATATTTTCCAATTAATAATAGTTTTTCCAAACATAATTTAATTATTTACCCATGTATATATATTTATATTATCCTCAAAATACCAGAATTAAATTGAACATACTTTTCTAAAAATAATTATATAATTTTTTGGAAATTAAATACCAGAATAATTATATAAACAGATTATATATATATATATATATATATTTTAAAAAATAAAACAAATCCAACCGGCAACCCAGCACCCATGGGGCGCGACCCGGCCGCGACCCGCCCAGAAGAAACGGGTTCTTACCTAGCAGCGGCGGTTGACGGCGCGGCAGTGCGAGGGAAGGCTAGCGCGGAGTCGGCGACATCGGGGCGACTCCACGGGCGGCGGAGAGGAGGCGGAAGGGTGACGGGTTCGTCGTCAGCGGCGCTGGGAGCAAGATCCACGGGTTTTGCCGCGGGTCAAAGGCCACTGACGGCGCGTCTCGCAGCGGGGACAGGAGGAAGCGACGGCGTCAGGTCGGCGACGGGACGGCGAGCACGGTGGTGGCTTCGGTGCGTCGACAGGCGGCGCCGATCAGCTTCGCGTGAACAGTTGTCGGGGAGAGGAGATGGTGACTACTGTTCATCCATTTTTCTTCCTATTTTTTTTCCACTCCCTCTCTGTTTTTTTCTTTTTTATATATTTTTTTCTGTTTCTTTTTTTATTTCTTTTCTTTTCTTTCTTTTCCTTTTTTTCTCTCTTTTTTTTTCTCTCTTTTTCTTTTTTTTTTTTCTCTTCTCTTCCTCTTCCTCTCCTGCTTCCTTTCTTCTTTTATAGATCGTAATATTACTGTTACACTTGTGACAACAATAATGCAGCTTGTCTGCATTATTGAAGCGAGTCCGGTCCAGACCAGAAAATAACTGATACCCCCTTAGTTATTTTCCGGTGTGATTTTCCGAGAAATTCCGAAACCCGAAAAATACCAACTTAGGCTCGAAAAATCCACGGAAAAATTACGAGCGCGGGAAAACTCTCGGTTTCGAAAAACGACTCCCGATTTACCTTGAATTAATTACCCAAGATTAATTCAACAGTAAATCACGGTAAAAAGACTTTTACAGTCCCGGTAAAAATCAAAAATTTTACCCGGGCTATTACATTATTTGCATCTTATGTGAGCATATGTGTTTTGTTATATAGGTTTGATATCGGGCAGTTCCCCGAGGAACCGGCTTTGGACCGGTTGATGTCTTTAGAGTTGAGTAATCGGCTAAGGTGACGATGGATTTCCTTCAATATGTGCCTATATTGCTCGGTTGTTGTGTTTGATGATTGTTGCACTGTTGCTTGATGCATTTGCGGTGGTATGTTTCAGGATGTTTATCCCAGTGTCCTGATTGTTTTTGGGATGTTTATCCCTGTGCTTTGTGTTTTGGACGTCTATTGCTGTGTCTTTTGGTATAGAGTATAATGGGTTTAATAATAAAATATGATAAGGATGTCGATCCTCAGTTTTGGATGGGATGTCTATCTCGGTATTTTGGTTAGGGATGTTGATCTCAGTGATTTGGTTTTGAATGATGATGATATAATTGTCACGTGATAAGTAGTGATACCACTCGATGGTTTAAAACTGTTTTGTGGTGGCCATGACCTGGGTTACTTGTGATAAGCATGTCTATGCTTGGGATGTCTATCCCGTGATTATATTTGGGATGTCTATCCCTGGGTTCTTATTTTTGGGATGTCGATCCCTGGGTTCTCTTGGATTTGGTCTGGCAGCCGAAATATGTTGAGAACCAGGTCTGACCCCTAGCTTATCCGTGACGGGGCCCGGAAAGATAAAATTGGAAATTGGATTTTTATTTGAGTCTTTTTGGTCTAGGACCGGTTTTGGGTCGAGTGTTTTGGTTTGGTGTGTTTGGCTGTTAAGCCTGTTTTCGACTTTGAGTAATTTATAGTGTTGCATATTGATCGTCTATCCATGGTTGTGAGCACTTCGGACTCACCCCTCACCTGCGGGCTTTCATCCCGTAGGTTGAGTTATTCGTGGTACAGGTTTGATGCATTCCAGACAGGCTGCGGCGTTATCCCTTGGACAGGACTCGGATCCATAGTTTGCATCAGTGTCGCATACAGTGTCTTTGTGAGTTATTAATTCTTCCGCTGTGCTATTTATTGTTGTTGTTGGGC
Source organism: Turnera subulata (assembly GCA_028386065.3). Taxonomy (NCBI): domain Eukaryota; kingdom Viridiplantae; phylum Streptophyta; class Magnoliopsida; order Malpighiales; family Passifloraceae; genus Turnera; species Turnera subulata. The sequence goes on from JAKUCV010006300.1 coordinate 10,239, forward strand.
CGAAGGGCCAGATTTATGAGGTTTATATTTTGGGCTGTTGAGCCAGTTTTCTATTGTTTACACTGTATGTTGGGCTTGTTAGGTCGGGTCGTTACAGTTCCGGCATGTGTTTACTATGTACGGTAAATACGGGTCGGAGAGCTTCACGCCTATTTACCTTATGGGTCCTCCTTCTCTTACTAGGATTTATATTTATTTCATAATTTATCGTATGTTATTTAAGAAATACTTAAATGATTTAATTATTAAAAATATAATAAAATTTTAAGATCTATTAAATTTCTCAACCAAGCATGCACGTTTCACTTTTTTGTTTTTGCATTTATTGTCCCTCTTCCTTTTTTTTCACTCAACATGTCCCTCAACTCATAAATTACCGGGTCACCTTGTCCTTCTTACCTCCAGCAGCCGGTTGGTGCGTGTGAGGCTGACACGTGTCCGTGGGGCCCACTCTATCTGATTTTATTTTTTTAATGCAATATCATTACAAATTTTAAAAAGGAAATTAATTATCAGTTATAATTAAAAATGAATTTTTCTGGAAGAGAAAAGCAATAAAAGAAATGATTATATAAACCTCCTTTTCTACTTAATCATCTCCTTAATATTCTCAAAATATCTTCAAACTAATTTTCTTTAAAAAAAAAAACTCCTACGACCACCACCACCACTAAACATCCTGATTCTCTTTCTTCCAAAGATTCATTATCAACCAACCACCAACCGAGGAGGAGCTCGCGGCGCTGTTCGACTTCCCTGGTTCCTCGACCTGATGGCCAAGCACATGAAGGGGCAGCCGTTCCAGTGGGAGAAGTAGGTCAGCGCCTCCGATCCACCACAACAACAGCATGTCTGTCCTCGTCACTGACGCGCTGGCTTCGTCGGCACCCCGCCGCTCCCTCCTCGCCAGCAGCCACGGCATGTTCGTCGCTGAAGGGGACATCAACAACGTCAAGCTCCTGGCCAAGCTCTTCGACGTTGTGGCTTTTTAGCCACGTGATGCACCTGGCTTTCACCCCTCGCCGTCCTCATGGATCTAGAGCCCTGTACCATGGACGGTTTGTTGTTATCTTGCTGTTGGTGACTGGTATAGGTGGTTCTTCATAGACAACCAGATTGAGGGGTTGAATTAAAGGGTTATTGTGATGTTGAATCCGACGCTAGGTTGTGTTGTTTTGTTGTCTGCTTGTGGTTGGGTTGGATTGTGGTATGGGTTGGAGATGGCCGGCGGGGCAACATATGGTTGGAGATGATGGCGGCGCTTATGACGGTGATGGCGAGGCGGCGGAAGATGGTGGGTTGAGGGTTTGGGTAAGGGTACGGTTGTTGGTTGTTGTTGTTGTAGTAAGGGTTGGAGGGTGGTGGGTATTGGGCTTGGTAGGGGTAGGCGATGCCAGCGCCGCCGGACGGCGGAGGAGGAGGAGGAGGAGGAGGTTGGCCGTTGGGGGGGAAAGGGTAGCCGGTGGGGGGTCTGAAAGGGGAAGAAAGAGATTTATTTTTTTTTAAAAAAAAATATTTAAAAAATAACATTAGGTAAAAAGGGAAAATAGAAAATAGGAAAGAAAGAAAGAGAAAAAAGAAAAATAAAATCAGATGCAGTGGGCCCCAAGGACACGTGTCAGCGCCATAGCTCCCAACCGTCTGCTTCAGGTTAAAAGGACAAGCTGACCCGGTAATTCATGAGTTGAGGGACATGTTGAGTGAAAAAAAGGAAGAGGGACAACAAATGCGAAAACAAAAAAGTGAAGGGACAAGAAAAACTTTTTTACCTTTGCACTAGTAATTGGAGAATCTTACTAGTACCTCCTCTTCTCTACTAGTTCCACCGGGGAAGAGTTAGCTCGTAATTGAATGTATGCTTTGAGCTTCCTTTTGTAAATGAGGATTAGATAAAATAATAAATCAATAGACTCACTACATTAGGCTGAAATCAGTAAAAGTAATAATGATTGTGATTTGAGACTGTGTTTAACAATAAAATAAATGAGTAAACTATAAATAACACGAAAAGATCATATTATAGAAGGTCTAGATCAATCGGGGTTCACTACTCTATCCTTTTATGCCTTAATTACCCTCCCAGGCTCGTCAACAGGGTAACTATGTTCCATGTCAGCGAACACGGTGACATTGTCCACTAAAAACCTAGAGAATCCTTACTCGATTTCTGATGGCCTAGGGTAAGATTATCGAGTTTTGGAGGTGTAATCTCGTCTCAGAGGTCAATTTTACCACCGTCGCGGATCAAACCCATTCCTAAGAGCAATGATGTTCTTTGTTGTTACTTGCTCCACTATAATCTACCACCTTTCAGCACCTAGATCAAGGCCGATTTGTATTTTTCCAGAATTAAACGTCTCTTGTTGGTACTTGGTTTAAATCCTAAGACAAGAACTAAAGATGGCCGATCTCTAATCTTGGAATAAGCATGCATAAAATCAATCTAGAACTCAAAATAAGAAAACTGCTCGAGGAGTAATTAAACCATAAAAAGAGTCAAGTAGTTACATCCCTTGATCTAGAAAAAAGAATTAGTTCATAGCAAAATAAAAGAAAATGATGGAGAAAACATCCATGGTTATAAACCGAATAAAAGAGAAAAGAAGAAAAGCTTTTGTCGAAATCCTAGCTCCTGTCTTCTGTCTTCAGCTGCGTCCAAAGATAGCTTTACTGCTGTCTTTGCTTTTCTTTTTATATCACGCAAAACCCTAGAATAAATTTCTAAAAGATAGCTTGATTCACAAAATCACTAAAAAGTAGGATTTTCTCAAGTTGATGTGCAATAGTCCTTTTTCCTTGCTGAGAATATCCTCTTTAAATCATATATCATGTCATATACTCCCAAAAATTCTTCAGAATTAATTGACGCAAAAATCTTAGCTCTGTAAAGAAAATCAAAAACTTAGGGCGTGTTCACCAATAGAAAAATACTCCAAATTTTCTAAAAATTTGGAAAATAGGACTAGGAAATAGAGTTTTGTGTTCATTGGATATCATTTTCTAATTAGAAACTAGAAAACGAATTTTCTTTGTTTTCTAATTTACAACTAATTAGTGGAAAACAATAATAAGATGATTTCCACACTTTCATGTGTAATGTATAAGTTTGTCTTCCTAATTGAAAACACGCGTTCCACTTCATTTTCCAATAAATGAAATTTCCAATGATACCAAAAAGCCCATATGAATATCTTGATAAGACCAAACTTGTAATACCCCAGGTACACCCTAGAATATAGAGAAGTATTTACATGATGAGAAACGGATGTAGCTTGGCCTTCCGGGACGTTCGAGTAGGTTGGATTGGGTATCCGAGAGAAAGTGGGTAATGTTAATGGTATTGGTGTACATGATACTGTGAGTTTAGGCTCAGTAACATGATTGCTGTCGAATTGAGATGAGATGGTTCGCATAGGCCTTGCCTAGTGCACAGAAATGGGCTCGTAGTGATCCGATGGCACGAGTGGCCTAGTTTGATGTCCCGAGTGCTCGGCTTGTCTAATAGGCCAATAAAGGATGATGAATGATGGAGATGAGATTATTTGGTGTTATAAGTGCATTGGATGCACAATTGTTCAAGGAGTTATCAGTTGGCTCGATTTGGTGCGAAATGGTGCACAACCGGGCATTGGTGTGCCCGTCGGTGCACAATTGGGTACGATGAGGGTAAATGCGTAATTTGCCAAAC
>JAKUCV010006301.1:0-21236 GCA_028386065.3 Turnera subulata
ACCCGTAAGCTTAACGTAGATAGTGAAATCTTCAAGTGAGACTTGAAGGGCTGGATTAGCCACACTAGTAGAGTGTGTGTGAACCAGGATAAATCGCTTGTGTCCTTCATTCTTTCAATTCCGCACTTCATTTCCTGCAAAGTTTTTAATTTTCGGTCATAAGCTATTCACCCCCCCTCTAGCTTAAGTCTATTGTTCCCAACAATCAACCAACAAGCTAGCATCATCAACCATCACATTATGGCAACCAAATTTACACAAACTTAGGCCTCTCTAGGCCCTTCCCCTTCCTTTGGTGCTCCTGGGTTTCTAGCACCTGCCACACACAACCAAGCATCTATAGAAAGTACAGCAACACAAAGCATCAAGTGGGAACTCATATAAGTTAGCCTATAACAACTGACTAAGTTAGGCCAATCGGTTAGCAGCAATGCTTGCATTGGCGTATCAACCCTAGTCATCAGCCCTAACCAAGTGCATTAGCACAAGTATTTGGGCGCTTATTAGACCTACACCCCAACAGGTTGCCCTGCCCAAGCCTACTAGGCACTGGAAAGTCCAATTTGTCCCTTGTAAGGACAACCGGGCGCACCCAGCGCACTAATTGGCCTCCAGCAGCGCCAATTGTGCATCAATTCAACCAAACAATGCCCAGACCTCAGCCAAAGCCTTCCCACATAGCAACCACCCAACAACAAAGCCTCAGAACTCCCACCAAACCAAGTTTACTCACTATCTAAGCCAGTAACACACTAGACAAGTCTATTGGCACCAAATCCAGCATGAATCTTAACCTAGCTACTTACGCCACCTTCTTTTGTGTGAGAGTGTCTTGGAAAACCTTGAGAATAGCTGAGTCCTTCTCTCCTGAGCCCTCTTCACGTTTTGGCACAAAATGAGGGAGTCAGGGGCTTGCTTGGGCAGATTAGGCTAAAGCAAGCAGGTGACTAAGCAGCCACTTGTTGCCTTTGCTCCCAAAATCTGCCACCTAGTCTAAGCACCTCTCCGCCTCATGCTTGTTTTTCAACCAATAGAGCCAGGCGAGCTCGCCCCAAACCCAGCCCACACTTAGTCCCCAATTAGTTTCCCAATCACTGATCACACACACTAATCCACGATTAGGACTAATCACCTGTTAATTAATCCATTCGAGTCAAATGCTAATCAACCGAAGCCAACAGCTAGCCCACTCAATCAATTGCACCAGCTCCTACCCCAGCACCATTCCTCATCAAGTAAACACATAGTGCATCAATTACACGGGTTATCACACTTATGCCCGGTCCTTGCTCTATCACTCCATTAAGTCTGCACCCTCTTCTTGGAATATCCTCATTAGAGGGCATTCCTCCAGTGGCACCCCAAGCGAGGCCATATGGGTCTTTCGTCGAATGCGTAGGCTTGGACTTAGACCCAATAGCCTTACTTATGCTTTTGTCCACCAAGCGTGTTCAAGATGGGAAACAAATGCATGCTGATGTTGTCAAGTATGGCTTGGATGGCGATGCTTATGTTAATAACAGTTTGGTTCATTTCTATAGGTCCTGCAAGAAAATTCTGGATGCCCGGAAGGTGTTAGATGAAATTTCTGTGAGGACCAATTACTTCGTGGAATGCAGTGATTACTGCTTGTGTTGGGAATGAGTGGTTCCCGGAGGCAATGGGGGTATTTCGTGAAAATGAGGGATTCTGGATTTGAGCCAGATGAAAACACCATGGTGATCATGTTGTCCCTCTGCGCAGAAGTGGGTGACTTGAGCTTAGGGAGATGGATTCATTGTCAGGCGATGGGGAGAGAGCTGTGGGGTGGGGTATGGGGTTGGGGGAGAGTTGTGTAGAATTAGATGGGTCCATCCATTGATGAACTGAACTTGCACATGAGAATGATAAACTTGTAAACAAGATTATAGTCATACCATGTACCCTCATTTTTGTCCAGCAGATTACAGTCAATTACAGAAGACAAATTTATTACGGTAGTTTTTCGTTCCACGTTATTGTTGGGAATTACCACCTCAGTTTTGCTCCATTGTTACCAAATAGAGTGAGATCTATACAAGTTCTGTTCATTGCCTCCTGTTCTAGAAGGGCTGCCAATCGCAAGCTTTGGGGATAATCTATCTCTACCTGTCTGCCACCTTCTTTTGTTTCCATCCTGTTGATTGTGGATAATAACTTCACTTTAGGCGGCTCCACAGGGCTAATTTATTGTCTGTTGTTTGCAAATGGTGTAGCGCTGGTATTCCTAGGTTAAGTGATGGAATAAGTTCCAGTTTGACGATTATTTTTCCACAAAGCTTGTCGCCATGATCACTACATCATCAAGGAGCACTTTGTAATTGGGGAAAATTTTGAACAAGAATTTAGAGAAATCAATAGTCTTGGTGAAAATTTTGGTGCCAAAACTGAAAGACCTTTGTAGCAATAGTCCATGAGATAAAGATTGGTGCTCATAAACCATTAGAGAAGTTTTCAACGTTGATGGTTGTGGTAAGCTGGCCATTGAGACGATGTGGTCGGCCATCTAGCCCTCAAAGAGAATGGCCAGATGCTCTATTGAGCTATGTATTGTTTGCAGCGTGGGCGGCGGACTTGTTGCTAATTAGTTAGGATCTTGATCTCTTCCATTAGGTTGGAGTAGGTAACAGGTAATAACACTCTTTTTGTTTTTTTTTTAGGAATAGCAACCCTATTATTTATTTGACTTAAAATTAATTCCCTTCAAATTAAGGAGAACTTAGTAATGTGCAGTACTCGTTTTGATTTTCAACCTCTTTTTCGCAGTACTCGGTTTGATTGTTCTTCCAGTTCATCAATCCTCAATGTCAATAGTTGGAAAATCAAATGGGCCAACAATTAATACATTGCTGCTGGACAAAAGAATTAACAATGGGCTTGCTGCTCTCTTGTTTAACTCGTTTTTGATTTGTCATATATATATTGCTGCTGGACATAATCTTCAAACTGAGACTGAGGAATTCCACCCATGAATATGCCATAAGGAGACTACAATTCACCAGGTAAACACATCATGCTAGTTGGAGCCGAAGCCTTAGATTGGTTAAAAAAGCGTCATTTTTCAAGAGCGTTGTTCTCTAATTCTCATGTAGTAGTCCCTGAAGATTCTGAGGGAACCCAGTGGCATCTATTTTTGTTGTTTCGATTTGATGCTTTGTATGGCCAGGGACTGAAGGTCTACCTATACCTTTCTCAGTGATTCCTTCAGCCAAGGCTCCAGTTGCCTTGTTCATAGGACGAGCTAGACTCTGATGCTCTCGGGATCTGTGTATTTGGAAAATGCATTTGGGAAGGAGCATGAACATAATCAATAGGATTTGTGAATTTCTGACGAGGATCCACAGAAGTCTGCAAGGTAGAGAGAGGCATATGATGGGATGCCCATCATGGCTTGCTGGAAGTCAAACCCCATTGGGATGCAGTGATGGAGACAGGCATCTCATCTTCAATCTCAGGTTGAGAACACAAAGTCTGGGGAGGGCCAGACTTGACAAGTGGAACACCGAATGACATTGCAGATGCATCTGCTGCATAGACTGGAGGGTTGCGATCCACTGTTGACAATTTTGAAGTAGTATCACTGGAAGTAGTTGAATTCTCTCTAGGGGAATACACGGCAGTTGATGGAGGGCTGGCCACAACTGCATGACCAGGACCGGAACTATCAATAGCCTCTGTGCCACTAAAATCGAAACTCCCTTTCATGGTGATACCACTTCCAAAACCATCCATAATGTTTTTTAAAACCTTAAATTGGTTAAACAAATGTGCATATATGTACTTACTCTGTTGATCTGATGTAGTGTAAAATTTTCTTGCCATCTTCCACACTGATTACAGTTGCAGGTACCGGGTATACCGAAAGCAACGTCATTGAAACTTGAATCAGCCATTATGACACCCCGCACCATCAGCCATTAGAATGGCTGCAGAAACAAAACACGTGGCTTCATAGAAAACTATCCTTTCCTTTTTATTTTTTGAAGCATTTATCTTGAAATGTCAAGGAAATGAAAGGAAGGTTCTCTCTAATCCGCATACTGCAGAAAGTTTCCTCCTCGCCATTTCTCAATGCCGTTCTCATTCTCAGTATTGTACCTTCCTCCTCGTCCTCCTCCCTGTAACCCAGTTGTTGTCGTTCTTCCTCTCTGATACTAGGAGGTGTTTCTATCTTGAGTCCTTCTCTTACCATGACAATGTTTCCTCTCCTGCCATCCTGACTCTGAAGCCTCCTCGCCATTTCTTGGTCAATATTGAATGCCTCTGCCAGAAACCTGGTGTCCATCCCGCAGAATACATTGTTACAGGATCTCCTTTGGCCCCGGGGTCTATGATAAGGACGTTGGCCTTCCCTTCCTTGCTGGCCACAGGGATGCTGCGGCTGCCCTCCTCCCTGTTGTGGATTGAACTCGTCTTCTGGGTTGCCAGCGAGATAGAAATTCTGTAATACAAGAATCATCCAAAGAAGCAGATATTGCATATACTATCTTCTTCTAGAAATTAATTAAGCATATAGTTTAATGCTTACTATTTATGAATCAAAATTTTCCTGCGTACTCTAGGGTGGGAGTCAAGTTGGTTCTCTCGCTGTTGGATAGGTCAAAGAGATTAACAGCGACAACAGGCTCATTTCCATCATTGTAGCCCCAGTGGGCTACTAGAGCGGGCATAGCAATGACATGATACAACACCGTTGTGCTCGTATCACTGTATTAGTAATAAGTGAGACGACTCAAACATCAACGGTGTCCATCAACTGTTCGACAAAATGTGCAGTCCACATTTTCAGTTTGATTCTAAATCAATAATTCGTTCTCGTATTTGATTCTATACTACAATCATGATCGATCATGATTAGTTAGATACTGGGGTGTGAATTTCTAAATTCATATGCCTGCAATTGTTCCTTAAAGTATTGCTATAACAGCTAAGAAACTATCATTGTCGGCCTATGTTCTTTTTTTTTTTTTTCTCGTAGTAAACTTTTTGGCACTAGCTCGGGGAGAATCTAAAGCGCCGAAATGCCAGCTTGAAATGATCATCCGAGTTTAATTTAGTAAAGTGAGGATATATGCTATAGTGATTAATTAATTAAATCAACTAGTTTTCTTCTTCCCCCACCTGTTTATCTAATTTTGTTAGGCTATAAGCATGTAACCCTTCTTCTTCCAGTTTGAAAGGTAAATAAAATTGGACTCTAAAACTTGGGAATTGAGGCTGTGACAGTATTCCATGCACTAGGGGATACTCATATGTTGAAACATGTTGGACCCTCTTCATCTTGTAATTAACATTGAACTTAGTTCAAAAATTGGAACGAAAGGATAGAGATGTGAACTTGTTGGACCCTCCACTCAACATGTCTCTTGTACATATATATATATATATATTGCATGTGAGATGTGTAGGGAGATTTAATAAACATGTCAGTGTCCTACTAAATGTTTAGTCTATTCCTCTGCACATGACCAAAATTCGAAGTGATATAGAATAAACAAATTCTTAGCGAGGAAGGAGAGTGAGTATAGTGACAATGGAAATTCCAAGGTCCTACAGCTAGCTAGCCATATAGTATTATAGTTAGTGATGAAGTGATCATATTATGAAAAATATCGATGGCATTTTTTAGGAAGTCTGGGCTATATCATTATAGTTAGTGAGTGTGTGTTGTTTCTCGTGCACCAAAATGCTTCATCCTTTACTCAATTCTTTAGCCTTCCTCTGTGCATCTACAAAAAGTTGAAGAAAAGAATTCTTTGTTCAAGTAAAGCTGATCAAGAGAAGAAGCCATGAAGAAGAGGCAGCAGCTAGCAGTCACAAGACCAACAACACAAGGGTAGGGAGGTTCATAAGTATCAGCAACAGCAGATGCAGAATTAGATTCAATGCAACAAGGGAAAGGCCACCAAGTTCAAGAGGAGGGTGCTCCAATCTTGAAGAGGATGGTGCATGCTTCCTCGGCCATTCTCTTGCTCGCTTGCATTAATTGCCTGCACTCCTTCGTATTCATAGAGCACTTGAAATACGTATGCATATATGTATAGAGGATTAGGTTCATGCTTGAGTCCTTATAAATACAGTTAAGTTTGGCATCCATCTACAGTCTCCCTACCCTAGCTATACATGTCTTATATATGCTCGCACATTTTCTTTTAGATAGAACACCTCGAAATCGTTATGAATTAATTATAGCATAGCATTTCCCCTTTGTTAATTAAGATATATATATATATATATATATATATATATATATATATATATATATATATATATAAGTTTTGTAATCATTTTAATTTGTCATTTTGTTTCCCGCTTCTTGTGTACGTTTTCATATTGAAACTTAATGAAACGTGTACATCAATATTATTGTTTCCTTTTGTTTTGAAAAATCTTTATTCGTCAGGACTGGAAGTACTTTTAAACCGCAATAGTCGTGCATGCCATGCCATTAGTCAGAAACTACAAAGACACTGCGTGGAACTAGTTTTATATATGCCATGTGAAAATAGGAAAGATGGATGATGCAATATTTAATCTTTTTATTTTGGTAGAAAATATAAGCATGTTTGTGTGGGGTTCATTTGTGTCCAAAGAATAATTTGCTACCAAAGTACAGTACTGATCTATATCTAGTATCTACCTTTCAAAGCTGCAATTGTTATTTTTCTTTAACAAAACAATAGGTACAAAAACAAACCTAATCACACGAAGCAGCTGATAAAACACAGGAGAAATAAAAATGGCCCAGATAAAAACAGAATTAAATTAAGCGATTGTATGTACTTTCTATTCTAAAACCAAGGTAATTCTCCTGAAAAAATAAAAAGAAAAAAAAAACTAGATAAATATCGAGGAGCCTTGCAGTCCTGCCCTTGTGAAGCTGACGAGCAGAAAATTGGACTACCACGTGTCACAGACTGAGGACATGGGAGGCATCTGCAGCGTGGCTTGCACTGGGCACAAGTAAGGAACATCGTGGGCTATAACCCGAAACAACCAATCATGACATTCCACAATGGCCTCATAGGCCCATGAATATATATTGAATTTGGGCCGGACCATACGAATAGACGACAACTCGGTCGAATGAATAATCCTTAGTCCTCGTGAAACTACATGTCGTCCTAATTGTGACGCCAGAAAAATGGAGAAAACTCGTGTGGGAAATGGAGAAAACTCGTGTGAGCTCTACCGCATCAATTGTTACTGAGATTGCTTTAAACCAGTAGTATTTGTAAAAAACAGCGAAAAAAACCTAAGCTTAGTTCAAGGGATACTTGATTTTGTTAACTTTTCCGGAAGGGAAAATTATTTACTGTTGCTAGGATAATTTTGGAATGGTAGCAAACGTGAGTTTGAAAATTATGAAATACTAGCTACATTGTGGAATAACCTGCTTTTGAACCCTTTACTAACTATAACTGATGGCTTTTCTGTTACTTCTGTCTCTAGAGAGCCAAACTTACGTCCTTCGTTTGCGCGGCTCACAGTAGCTCTGCAGCGCTTGAATCGGCCTGTCATCCCGTTACACATGGACTAGCCGGAAATCTCAGTAAATTAAATTCTACACCTTAAAATGTCTCAATTTGGCAATTGTGGATAAGGAGACATTATGTTCATTACTACAAATTCGTGAGAGAGATGCAGTAAACCCCATACTTCTCAGTGCATTGTTCCCTGCGAAAAGCTAACCATCCCTAAAGATACGTCAATCCTTTGAGCACGCACACATGGCACGACTATTTGGGTTGGCTCTGCTCCAGTACTTGGTGGCATCACATCCTCATAATGGGTTTACCGAGCCCGAATGGTTGAGAAACGAGAACTTTGACTGAGAAAATACCGAGGAGCTTCATCCTCAAAATGGGCGTATGTGTTCCATCCACAATATCATCCCCAGACCATTCAATGAAAGGTCATTAACATGAGAAACTTCACTCTCCTTGTATCAAAATTTGCTTGCCCCGTAGAACATCTAGTTAATGAAAAGGTTGTCTTACTTTTAAAGTTGGTGAAAAATGTTCATTCTTCATTAAAGCGAATGAATGAAGGGGATTTGCTCCATTTCTCCACTCCTGCAATGCAAATAATGCCCACATTCGCTACTTTGGCTTTCCACTGAAATTAATGACTCCTCTGTGGATGCATGCTATTGCCTGCCTTTATGGGAGAGGGCAGCCCTTGTAGGAGTTATTCTCCACACAAAGCCATAAAAGCTTTTCCCAGTTAGGGTCCTGGATAACAACAAGCAACAACTCATTTCATTTCAAAACATGTTAAAGCTTAAGCTTATTTATACCAACAGAGAAAGAGTGAACTAAATCATTCATGTATATGTTGATGGTACCTTGCTGGCGATGTCTGGATTCCCAACAATAATAAGCAGAGATTTGGCACAGGTAATTGTACCAGGAAACCAAGACTATATGTTTTATCAAAATGGTTGTGCTTCACAGTTGACCTTACAGTAGATACTATAATGACCTCCCTCTCCTGTCCCTGACACTGCTCAGCACTCCCAACCTGAACATCATACATTTCCCAGTTTTCAAGTATCCCTTTGATTTTAAGGACTTGCTGCTGGTACGGTGTAACTACGCCAATATCAGCCTCATCTATTTCTGCTTTAGCTCTCAACTTGTTGATAATCTCCACGACCTTGCTGGCTTCGATCCGGTTGAACCATGATGGATTGTTGCCTTCTCTTTCATCACAGCCTTGAATGCCAATGAACAATACAGGGAATTCTTTGTTGGGGAGGAAATCCGCATTACCAAGTATGGAGGAAGAGGTATCTTCTTTACATGCAAGCAGCTCTGCATTGTAGAAAAGCTTTGAAGGGAGGTCCAGAATTGCTCGGTGGCACCGGTAGTTCTTCACCAATTTTGTCAAGAAGCCTTTCTCCTCGTCACTGTAAACTTTGCTTTCAAACAGTCTTTCCAGATATGATTTCCCTAATCCAAAAGCCTCTACTTCTTTTGAATAGACAACAGGACCTAGTTGCTGCGGATCACCAGCCAGAACAACGATTGTTTCCCTACTGCAGAAGTTAGATAATGGAACCATGACCTCTGGCTCTGAGGCTAGACCACACTCATCCAAGAAATATGAGTGAAATGACCATGTTTGACACCTTCTGCATGAAGTAGAGATGAGCTCATGTATGTAGAGATGATGATCCTGTATTGCAATAATGCCTCGAGTGGAGGACATTTGAAAATGGTATCCTCAAAGTAGCAAAAGCGAATGCGATCGGGGTGAACATCCTCATAAGAGCGGCCAGTAGCATTTAGCCTGAAGATCTCATTGTCTTTAACTTTAGCCACCTCATTACTAATGAGCTTCTGCAAAATGTGGTCTGCTGCACTGTTTCAAGCAGCACAAACCAGGATTTTCCCATTCTTTCTTGTTGCATATACCTGTAGCGTGGCCTCTACCAGCGTCATTGTTTTTCCAGTACCGGGAGGCCCGAAAATCACATATGGTGGAGCGCCATCACACTGAACAATCATCTAACGGAATGCTTCTGCTCCTCGTTGAGCCTACTAAAGGGTGAATTTCAGCTATCTGTGTCAATCTCCTTTGGGTTGACTCAGATGGAAAGAGAAGATCAGGGTCTAAACTCACAGCTGCTTCAACAGCTTGATACAACCTTCTCATATTCACTCTGTTATATGTAAATTGAACATCATATAAATTTCCATTCCAATGGAATGCTTGAAGATCGTCATAAAATCTCAGAAGTACTTCATCAGCTACAACACAGTGAATATATCCCTGGAAAGTAACATTAGGCTCCTTAGGCACTCTTGTAGTATAAATGCGAAAAATGACTAGTAAAGTAGGTTTAGGATACACTTGGGAAAAATTCGTACGAAAGTGGAAGGAGTAATTAGGATGTTTAAATGCCTTTCTAGGATAGATGCCAATTCCAGTTCAGAACAAGCAGACAATGTCAATTCAAAGGAACAAGGAAACAAGCTTTGAAATCATGGAAAGAAAGAGGAAACTAACCTTGTATACAGTGCTGTCAAGTTCATTACCATAGGCAGCAAGCTTTACGGAAACATGATCACCGTGGACAAGAGAAGGCCTTTTCTCAGCTAACCCCGGGACCTCAAGAGCTAGAAATTGACTTTCCTTCCTTTTTCATGTGGATGCCCTCCATGTTATGGCACATCATTGCCTCCTGAAACTGTATATTAAAACTATTATGAATCGAGAGTATATATGAACTACTACCTTCGATGATTAGGTGGTCAGTCCTTGGAAGTTACCTCCAAATGTAGCTCTTCCATTATAAGCAGAGTGCTGAAGAAAGTGGCATAGTTCTCCCTGCTTAGACCTCCTTCTAAACCCCCCCAGGACTTGCTTATTCTATCAGCAATTCCCTAACATCCTGTAGGATTGGAAACTCAGGAAGCTTATTCTTAGTTCCCCAGGCAGTTTGCCCAGGCCGGCCGGGAAGAAACTACATTCCTGTTGTCAGCAGCGACCTGCTTTCTTCCTGGGGCACTTGAAGATGGCCTGTTAGGAGCCAAAGATTGAGAAACCTTGTCTTCAACCAAAACAAAAACAACTTGCTCAAGCCTTTCATCAGCTACATCAAACTGCACCACAGATGTGTGCAATCCAAATGGTAAGCCTTTCATGTGGGTGGAGCACTCTATCCTCTAGGGAATATAAGCCTCGAACACATTTCGTTCCAAGAAACAGTAAACAATTATCCCTTCCAAGATATTTTTATCATTTTGCTTTACTCTCCACAAAAAAATCATTTTGAGTTTATCGAACCTTTTCCTGAATCCTAGCTGATGGAGGTATTAATAGTTGCAGAATTTTTCAACTTCAATTCTACTTGTCCACACTAATGCCAAACTTTATTGAACACTTGCTTGTTAATTAGTATTCCTATAGGCTATATATCAAACAGGTTACATGAGGTGCGCCTTCCCTTTTGCAGGAAACAAATGACAAGTTTAGCCGAGAATTCCTATGATAGAAAGTGTTTTTTCAAATCTTGAAAGCGAAATGATTCCCAGGAAATTATGTGAATGGAAAGTGACTTGTTAGTTTAGTGTTGAATCTTTTTTTTTTTGTGATAAGACAGCTTAGAGTTGATTCTGATCTGACATGAGGGGCTTACAAGAACTTACCCCCCAAAAGTGAAAGACATTGAAGTAGAACGTAAACTGAAGAACAGATTTTTGAAAATTTACTTCAAATTCCTGTAAAAAGGGTAAAGCCTGACATAACTTCCAAGTTTCTTCCGTGTAGACTGCACGTTTTTGTCATTTTGCTCTATTTAGTGGGTTCAATCTAATTAATTAAGCCACCCATTCTAGTGAGGTCCTATTAGTTATCAAGTTACCAGGAGACTGATCAATTCCTGCAGCTTTTGGGAATAGGACTGGTGGCAGAAAAGAAAGTTGTAAGTAATGGTTTTGATTTAGATCCTGTTTCTTCTGTACAGAATATTGTGGAATTCCTTGTATATTCGATATGCAAAATTATTAAGCCTTCAGGTAAAAATCTAAATCACGATGTTAGTTTCAGATTCCTGTTCCAACAAAAATGCAGTAGGAAGGGGGGAACATACCCAATTTGAAACATTTGTACATCAATCTTATTTGTGTAAATAGATACTATAGAAGAAGCTGATGAACTGAAATTTCATAACTAAGTTCCTATGAACAGTATTGGCAATACATGGTAGATAGAGCATACAAAAGACTTGACGACTATATTGTTATCAACCATCCTTGCTTCCCTGAATTTTAAGTTATTACAAAATCTGACAGCCCTATTAGGATGACACAGTCACCCCAATTTCTCAACCAACATGCACTGGCATATTTCAGGAAAATACTTAGTCTATTCACAGATTGTAAGCTGATCAAATTCTAACTTCGAACTACATTAAACATTTGAACTCGAGCAAGATTCAAAGAAACCACATGAAGAAATAGCTAGCTGGCAACACACTTTTAGCAGTCCCCAAACAGTGTAAATATATTAGAAACAACACATAAAAGTGAACACACCTGAATTCTGTATTGACAAACGTAAGCCCATCACAGATTTGCTTTAGTGTTGGACGGACATGAATCTCCACCCAACCTTCCGAAGCATAACGAACCATATTCAGCAAGAAATCAGCCAGCACCTGCTGAATTCTTGCCTGATCACCGTACACAGCAAGAACTTTTACTTCTTCAGGAATATCACGAACCAATTGCAGATTTCTTTCCCTCAGCAACAGCATCACTTGGCTGAGAACGGCATTTATGACACCGCCAAGGAAGAATTCAGCCTTCTCAAGCTCCAGTGAACTAATTCAGAAGTAAATGAAACATTCCCTCTCATTAACAACATCTATGCTACAGTTAAAAGGCATGCTCTAGACTAGAATGCACTACATTGTATTTCGAAAGACCTACAACTTACAAGTATCCTCAAAAGCAACTCATTATTTGTTCTTCATCTAAAGATAACTCATTGCTTCCAGGCAATAACCTCAGGAATTGCAAATCAGATATCAAAGCTATATGGTTTGTTGTGAAAACACTAATAATTTGAAAAAAAAAAAAAAACTTTAAATTTAACTAAAAGAAGGATAAGCCTATATATCATATTGGATTCTAGTCTCAATATGGATTTGCAATAACTTTAGCACATAAACCTTTCAAAGGAAAGACAAACCTATTTCTAAAAAAAAAAAAAAGAAGAAGATAAACCTCTACCATGTTAGCACCGAAAGGATAGAATTGTTACTTCATGCATCAGTATAACAGAGAAAACCATCATTTTGGCAATCTTTAAGAACTCTGATGTATTATACTAAATGCTTAAGGAAAACTCACCCATTCTCAATACTCTCCAAATTAACATCTCCTATAATCCTAGATATTTGCTTCTCGCAAGCAGCACTGGTCTCAAGAAACTGCTTTTGATCTTCAGCCAAATCTGTGCCTTCCAAGAGTAGTAAAGCGTATACCACTTAAAGGGCTCTTAACTTCCTGGCAAATGTAAGCCAACTTTTTTATCCTGGAAAAGGGTTTCTTATCTTGTTGCCTCTGGATTTTCAGGGTTTCCAGTAACTTAGGACTTGCAATCTGCAAGAAGCAGAATGCACCAATAATCTCACCATCCACATTAACCCTCTTGTTTGCGGTCAGAAGAGCCTGCACATATTTTCCATTCCGATCAAAGAAGAAAAAAGGAAATTTGTCTGTATCCTGCCCACCAATAGCGTTGTGCAAGGCAATCATGATTTTTGTCATGGCATCTGGACCTTTCAATCGACAGCAATTGCCAAAAACCTCACCAACCAATATTTTTCCAATGATTAATTTCTCCTCGGGGCCAGCCTGTGAGCTTTTCCATAGCGGTGTTCCACTCCACGCAACATGTATTTTCATCTGAGGCAAATATCAGATCTTGGAAATCATGATACTAGTAATCTGACAATACATAAAAATTCATACGAGTAAGCTAAGAGCAGGGTACACGCTCCAGCCTCTAGGATTCTTGTCAGTGGCAAACAACCCACCACCTTCCTTCGAATGAGAAATGATGAGAACTCTGCTTGAAAAGCTTCCCAAAAAGATAAAATATAAAAAGAGTACCTCTTAAAGCAGGATAAACAAGTTTCTCAACACTTTCTTCATACTCGTTATATATAAGATCACGAGCCAAGGATTTGCCCATAGCTTCCTCAACAGTCAGACCCGTCAATTCAGCAGCCTTTACATTCCAACCATTTATGCGACCATGAACATATCCACTGAAAATATAGGAGCAGTTGCAGTCTCTATTAACCTCACCATTTCTCTAGCAACTGAGCTAAGTTCATCAATTCCTTGCAACTCCATATCCTCAAGTTCAGGAGACATAACAGCCATAGAGTTGGTTGCTTCAGCCTCCCTGAATGTGTCTAGCAGAATAAGCTGGAAAGAGTGAATGGCATCCATTTCAGCATTTTCCCATGGCAAACTCGTGGATGCATACTCTGCCCGTCATCCTTATCCTCCGGATGATGCTTTGGACCACCCCATTTGACCTCCTTCGCAGCATGCGACCGGAACCAGAAGAGAAAATCCCTCTTGGTGATATAAGCAACAGCCATCCCGCACACTACATGCATCGCCAAGTGAGGCTGCTCCGGGGTATCCAGCATCAGCCGAACTGTCGGTGCTCAAGCCAGTGGAGTCTCCATGAAAGGCCAGCAACCAGTCCACAATATGCATACTAGGGCCTTGAGTGACAATGCCAGTTGGAGACTCGCGAAGAAGCATATCGCACAAGAGAGTTTCAGTCCTCAAAACATGCTTCTCCGCCAACTGAGGCGTGCCAGCTGCTAACTCCATGTTCAATTGAAGCCCGAAGGCCTGCATCAAGAACTCGCAAGCATAACGAAGAGGGAAAGGAATACACCTAGCAGAAGTATGATGACAAACCACACCAAACCCCAGAGCCGGGTGGAATTCTTGCCGCCAATACCCTCCTCATCATTTCCATTGATAACAACCGCCATCCCCAGGGAGGCGATGGACCCAAATTGGCCATAGCCATGAGGCCCACGGAGGGTGGAACCCACCAGGCAAAGGGGCTGCATAAGCCCATCATCCTGCACATCCTCACCCTATTCTACAAGAACCTAGAGGCCTGAGTATATCCGTGGCTCCAAATCAGGCCTCTTATTCTCGGCCACAACCTCCACCCCGTGCTCGTCCTCGTCGAACTTATACACCATAACCCTATCGTACCCAGTAAGCTCCCTCACACACTCCACCACAGTATCACACAGA
Source organism: Turnera subulata (assembly GCA_028386065.3). NCBI lineage: Eukaryota > Viridiplantae > Streptophyta > Magnoliopsida > Malpighiales > Passifloraceae > Turnera > Turnera subulata. The sequence goes on from JAKUCV010006301.1 coordinate 14,829, forward strand.
AGCAGGTTGATATCCCCGCCGGGAAGCGACTGCAGCCTGGAAATGGCGCAAACCGCCAGTTTCTGGGACTGGACCGCCCCGGCGATGGAGAGGGCGGGGCCCCCCGTACGTCCTGGCGGGCTCCAAGTAGATTTTTTTACTACTGACAAAAGAAGAGTCATATAAGCTATAAGTTATGGAATAAAAGGGTGGCATTTTTTTGAGGGTATAAAAGGGTAGCATACAATGCATGCCTTTTATTTTTGTAGTATCCTAATCTAGCTCTAATGTATTACTGATTTATTATTTGTTTTTGGCGAGATTTTTTTTTTTTGTCAAAAGGGAGGCGTAAAGCCTATATTAGATCATGAATCAAAAACAAACCGGGGGCATGAAACCCCTACAGAGTCTTGCATGAGTAATGGCAAACATTCTCGGGGAGGGGATTCAAGAACCATGTAACCAATACCTACGGAGAGTCCGGTATTTGCAAGTAGGTCGGCAACTCTATTACCTTCCCGGTGGGAGTGTTGACACTGGACAACCCATTTCTGAGCCAATAGGCCCCTTAAGGCTAGTAATAATGGATCTCGAAACTGTTGAGGCCCTCTTGCTGAAAAGTATAGAAACAAGTGCTGCAGAGTCCAATTCCAAAATTACCTTTCGAAAATTCAGGTTCCAGGCTCTGGGGTTTCTGACATGAACATTTTTTGTTGCAGTGACATGGAATGTTACATAAACTTATTCCCAATTCAGGCTCATTTCCATTGATAACATTTTGTTGCAGTGACATGGAATGTTACATTTGTGTCTCTCTTTCATCCTTCTACAACAACACTATAGTACCCTGTCCAACATGTGCTTGTGGCTGCCAAAGCAACACTTCTCTATCAGGGGGTTGTGTAGAGTAAGTGCAATGAATGGAATCATCAATCCTTTCTCTTTTAAGTTTCCCTGGAAATGCGCTTGTGCAAGTGTATCTATGTGCTCTTGAACTAAGGGCTTGTTGCTTATAATCCTTAATTCCTTATCCTATTTTGCAGTCCGAGTAAGCCACATATAGCTTCAGTTGTTCCATATCCATGGAAGACACCCATTCCGCCCCTTGTTCAATGTACAAGACACATGTGCCCAATCAGAGTTCACTGGCACGTTAAGCTTAACTACAGGCAGTATTGGCGGGTTAAGATCACGATTACAAATTTCAATTACAATATGAACTACTCATCACAATGGAACTTGGTCGTCCAACACCCTAATTTTGACAATCTAACCCAGATTTTCAGCTTCAACTTCAAGCCATTGACTCCTTTTGGAGTTATAAGTATGTTACATTCCTTCAGTGGTTTCGTTACTTGCCTCTGTTTATATGGAGAGGAGCTAACAGGGATATAATTTCCCTCCTCTAATATCTTAACCAAATCTAGGATGGAAGTAACTCTTTCTTTTATTTATCGTATGTTATTCCATGGAAGGAGTTAGGGCCAATATGTGAGTGTAGGTGGAGAACTTGCTAAATTATAAGCTGCAGTGCAATATTATGCCGGTTGATTATTATTCCACCATTCTAGAGTATATATGCTAATAATGCCTAGGAACTGAGGTAGCTAGTCTTCAGTGGTCCAATAAAATGGATATTTTGCGTTTATTTGTTGTGGAAATGGGACTAAACATTATGCTCTTCCCCCAGATGACACTGCCATGTTATGGGGAGTTAAATTCTACAACGATTTGCTCATACAAGCTGGTCTTGCGGCGGGTAATATGCAATCAAAGCTACTTTTCCAGAAGGACCAGACGACATTTACTTTTGAGAAGGGATGAGCTTTCCCTAGAAGGATATATTTCAACGGTGATGATTGTGTCATGCCACCACCGGATTCCTATCCAAAGGTTACCAAATGCCAGCTCCCGCTATCTTATTTCACCTCTTGTCCTGTTATTTAATGACTTTCTTATCAGCGATGTCTCTGTTACATGGGTTTGTGTGAGCTCTGAAAGACTAGACTGCAAAACGCTGCGACATCCAATTTTGGACACGACCTGCTAATTGAGCTCGGTATTAATTTGGAGCTAATCGGATGTGGAGTACAGGAGTTTATTTTTACTGCATGGCGAATGATGCCGTTTGGCTGTCTGTCCATTGTAATTGTTTCACAGTGTCATGTCTCTGTATCTAATTTACCTTCAGTGTAGAATTTGCTTACCATTACAGATAATAGAAAAGATGTTGCGTGAAAGATTTTAGAGTTTATCCTTCACAATTTGTTATTTCTCATCTTATGACTAAATTATTTTTTTTGATAATACTATGACTCAATTATTGAATGGTGACCTATCATATATCATCCATATTAGTCATTGTCTCATTGACAATAAAGTTAAGAATGACAAAAACTGCATAAATGTTATAAAACACGTGTTTTTAGTGGATGTCTTCTACCCCCTCCTTGTTTTCTCTATATAGTGTAACAACACAAATAATGAAATGAACGAAAGTTTACTGCTCTTCTTAGTTTTCTGCATCTCTTCTCCTTCACATCTTCTTCCTTTCTTCTTCATTAAACACGTTAATTTCTTAACACGTTATCAGCACGATAACGCCCCTACCAAAACTGAGCAGAGAAAAAAAACCATCACAGCCCGAATTTGCCTCCAGGACCAGTCTGAAAAATCCAAACCCGGAACAAAACTGTTGTCACCTTTTCACCTATGGTTACTGTTCACGTAGTAGAGTTCCCCGCCGCCTCTCGCGACACTGCCACCACCGGCGTGTCCTCCTCACCGTCGCCGACTAGATGAAACCACCCCCGACCGCATCCGGCGCTCGACGCGCCGACTGAGGCCAACGACCCGCCGGCGACGCCCACTGACCCGCGTGGCTCGACGGATCTACCTCACGCCACGAGCTGCCATGCTTCCTCCAGTCACCAGTGCCGTCGCGCCCTCTCCTGCCGCGTGCCTCGTCACCCTCGCCGCCCGCCTTGCGCCGCCACCTGCAACCTGACTTGTGGGGTGAATTCGACCCGGGCGGATCGCGGTCGGGTCGTGTGTTTGCTCGCACCGCCGCCTGCTGCAGACCGACGCCGCCTCCTCCCTCGCACTCTGCAGCCGCCGCACCTCTTCGCCACCTCGACGTCCTCGTGCGCCGCCTCTCGCCTGCCACCCAGCCGCAGTCGCCGCCTACAACCCGAGGTGAGCAGAACCTCGGGTCGAGGCTGACCCGGATGTGGGTTTTGACCCAGTTTTGGTGGGCTGACATTGGACCTGGGCTGGTGGGTTTTGGGCACGGGCCTGGGCGCGGGCTTGTTCACGCGGGCCTGGGCTCTGCCTTGGCACCTGGGCTTGGTTTTGGGCTTGCCTTCGGCCCAGCCCATTTAAAAAAAAACAGAAGAGAGAAAAAAAAAAGAGAAGAGAAGAGGAAAAAAAAAAGGAAGAGAAAAAAGAAAAAGAGAGAGAAAAAAAATGAAGAAAAGGGGAGAGGATGGAAATATATACCGGAATAGTAACCGGATAGTAATATGCTATATATTATATATTATTGCTGAAAGATTTATCGAGTAAGCATATTTTACTTTTTTTTTATTTAAATTCCGATTGGGCTATTAAAAGCCCATAGCATTTAATTTTCCTGCACGGTGAACAAAGTTTTTGGCCGGAATTCGGAGGACCGTGAACAGTGTTCGGTCGGAATCCGGCGAACCCAGAAGTGTTTGGCCGGAATTCGATACCTTGGGTTTTTCCCGGCAAGCCCGGAAGGCTATTGTATTTATTTTATTGTTTTTCATTTATATTAAGCTTGGGCTCATATAAGGCCCATTGTACTTAATACCTCGTTTTAATTTCTTTCCGATTTTTATTGGGCTCGTACAAGGCCCATCAATTTTAATTTTCTGTCATTTTTAAATTAAGGTAATTAATAAAAGGCCCTTGATTATTAATTTCAATTTAGTTTTATTTATGTTACTTGAATGGACGGCCCTCAAAATTTCCGGAAGAAATTTGAATATGGGCATTAAATGTTGAAATGCATAATAGTCTCGAAAACTAAATGAAAGAGTCCAGCAGACTCAATAAAAGAAAAATGCAGCAAAGACCTGAAGACTTACTGCCAAAAGGCCCATTGTATTTAATTTTTAGTCATTTATTTTAATTGGGCTAATTTATGTAAGGCCCATTACTTTTTCATTTTTCGGTTATTTAACTCTTCATTGGGCTAATTATATTTATTTCATTTCAGTCTTTAATTTTATTTAAATTAAGTTATTCAAGACCCTTATAATTTCCCGAAGAAATTTCTTATGGGTATCAAATGCGGAAAGGAATTTACTTGATAATAGTCTGGGAGACTAAATATAAGAGTCCAGCAGACTCAATAAAAGAAAATACAACAAAGACTGGAAGTCTTACCGTTCAAAAGATCCTGAAGATCCTTCAAAGAAAAATCGAAAATAAACTCTATTACCACCAGAAGATGGAAATTATATGACCACCAGAAGGTGGATATTATACTTGCTTACCCTGAATGTAACGACCCGGGTAAAATTTTTTGAAATTTTACCGAGTTGTTTTAACTCTTACAATGGTAAATAAAATTTTATCGTTGTAACTCGAGAATTTCACCGTGCCATGCTTTTCGAGTTTTACCGGGAGTAACCGAGCTACGTTTCAACCGGTAAGGTATACGACGTTTTGGAGTATCCTTTGTTAACCGAACCTCAGAATTTAATTTCGAGGGTTACTCGAAACTCCCGAGATTTCTACACGGCTTATCGAGCCTCGGTTTTTAAATCCGGGACTTGGGCAACACTCAGGAGAATTAGTCGGATTTTCCGAGCCCAAGTTGTAATTTCGGACACAGGACAGAAATTGACGGAAAGACGGATATACCCTTGTACTTTTAACGGGTTAAAGCTGAAACGGAGGATATTTTTTTTCTATTGACGGACCAATAAATTGACCGACACTCGAGACACATTTTTCTCTTCCGTTTCATTTCTTTTCTCATTTCTTTTCTTTTTCTTTTCTTTTCTTTCTTTCTTTTCTTTCCAGCTTCTTCTCCACTAACCACCCACTCACCCGATTCCACCTTGTTCTTCTTTTTCTTTTTATAATATCACCCCCTACTCACCTTCCACTAACTTCACTAAACCTCCACTATCTCCACTTTCATTTTTTTTTATTTTGTCTCTTTTTCCCCCAACTTTCCCTTCCTATTTCTTTTCTTTCTCCACGACACAACACCCACAATCACACCTGCAGCCGGCCCCCCACACCCATTCTTCCTCCTTCTCTTCTTGCTCTTTTCTTTCCATCTGCCCGGCTCGCACACATCACCACCGATCCTCCTTCCCTTCTCCCTTCTCCCTCTGCCGCCATCCGAGCCACCATCGCCCCTCCTTCTTCCTCCCCTCTCACCCTCGTCGCGCCCCGCCTCCCTCTTGCCCCGCGTCCTCTGCAACGCGCCGCCGCCACGACTTCCCGATCTCCCTTTCTCTTCCTTGCTCTGTCTCGCGATCGTCGCCCCCAGACGAGACGAACTCGTCACCACCGGGCCAGGAATATGCGCCACCCCTGCTCGTCGCCGCCGAGGTCGCCGCTGCAACCGACGAATCCTCCCTCTGCCTCGACGTCGCTGTCGCCGTCCCGTGGTAGTGTGGGTAAGACGCGTCACCGATCCATTTTCCTCTACCCTTCTTTCTTTGCTTAACCCGATCTTTGCTAGACTGCTAATCGGGTCTTGGATGTTTGTGTGTTTCTTTGGTTACTGGTTGGAGGTTAGATGGCGTTGGTTGCTGCCTCGGTGATGGTGCTCGACGGATGCGTTGGGGTTGTTGATGGGAGTGCTATGTTCGACTGGGGATGAGTTGCGTTGGTGTTTGATCTTGTCCGGGCAGTGGGTTACGGGTTCAGCGAGGATTCGAGGCTTGAGAGCTCGGTTTTGATTTGGAAAAACATTTCTCCTTTTTAATACTGTGATTTCCGACTTCAAGGTCACTGTTCCGGTGAGGTTTGACCGGAATCCGGCGAGGTTCCGGCGAACCCTGGAAATTTCCGATGAACCCGGGAGTGGACCCGTTGGGTAAAACCCGGACCTTGAACCCTCCCTGTGCATCGTTAAAGAACCCGAACAATCTTAACGAAACCGAACATTAAAACGACGATTAATTAAACGATTAATTAAGTTAATTAATAATAACCTAAGAATTATTTAAAGCAAAGCTTTATTTATTTAAAATGCTTTATTTATTTAATTATGCATTTACTTAATCTATGCTTCTATTTAATTATGACTTTTATCTATTTAATTTCTAAATTTTCTTAAATTATGCTTTAATTGAATTTATATTAAAGGCCCATGTCATTTATTTGTTTTAATTATGTTATTTATCTACTATAATTATGTCTTTTACTTATTTAATTTTCTAA
>JAKUCV010006301.1:28787-63786 GCA_028386065.3 Turnera subulata
AAATCACAGAAGAAATCCAAAGAATACACGAAAACATAGAAAATCAATTACAAAGAATAATCGAACTAATAACCTTTCAAAAAGAAGAATCATCAAATGAAACATACCATTTTCGACAAGAAGAAATCGAATGTAATCATTCACGAAAATGGCCACACTTATACCATACATCAAATCCACAGTTAAATAATATCACCGACATGATAAATCAGTTAGGAACAGAAAGAATTCCAAATATAATCGATAATTTGTCAGAAATAATAAATAGGCTAAAAGCCTTAGAAAAAAGAAAAACTCATAAAGAAGAAGAAGATCAAGAAAAAACCGTAAAATCAAGAATAATTCATCAAGAACAACCACTGTTAGAAGATGCCCCAAAAGTGTGGTTGATAGCTCCACCTAGAAAACTCTTTTAAATTAACCTCCGCGCGCACTTGGCCTCCGCCCTGTTTGTCCGCCTGCTTTCACTCTGAAATTGAATATCCCTGATTGCCTAGAGAGCTGGATCTGTGGATTTGAGCACATTGTTAAGAAATTAACGTGTTTAATGAAGAAGAAAGGAAGAAGATGTGAAGGAGAAGAGATGCAGAAAACTAAGAGGAGCAGTAAACTTTCGTTCATTTCATTATTTGTGTTGTTACAATATATAGAGAAAACGAGGAGGGGGTAGATGACATCCACTAAAAACACGTGTTTTATAACACTCTCCCTTGGATGTCATTGTGTATTGGGTAGAATACGCTTAGGAAGAACTGCCTCATTAAAAACCTTACCAAGAAAAACCCAGTGGGATAAAAACTTGGTGAAGGAAAAAAGAGTGCAATGCGTATTCTACTCCCCCTCATTTTGGCCTCCATTGATTGCTTGATATTATTGCATGCCAATCGTCCTTGTCAGCTTCTAGTGACGTATGTTTTGTCTGATCATTTTTGTTACATCATAACTTCAATTGGACAGAGTTGGCAACATAATCAAATGAAAACATAAGAAAATCAGCTATGACAGGTAAAATCACAGAAGAAATCCAAAGAATACACGAAAACATAGAAAATCAATTACAAAGAATAATCGAACTAATAACCTTTCAAAAAGAAGAATCATCAAATGAAACATACCATTTTCGACAAGAAGAAATCGAATGTAATCATTCACGAAAATGGCCACACTTATACCATACATCAAATCCACAGTTAAATAATATCACCGACATGATAAATCAGTTAGGAACAGAAAGAATTCCAAATATAATCTATAATTTGTCAGAAATAATAAATAGGCTAAAAGCCTTAGAAAAAAGAAAAACTCATAAAGAAGAAGAAGATCAAGAAAAAACCGTAAAATCAAGAATAATTCATCAAGAACAACCATTGTTAGAAGATGCCCCAAAAGTGTGGTTGATAGCTCCACCTAGAAAACTCTTTTAAATTAACCTCCGCGCGCACTTGGCCTCCGCCCTGTTTGTCCGCCTTTTTTGGCTTTTCCTGTAAAATGCTGTATTATTATTTCTGCCATTTTAACTAATACTTCTTCGTTATTTTTTGTATTCGTTGGGTTAACTGTGTTTGTGTCATAATTCAGGAAGAATGTATAGACATTTTCCTTTGTCTTATATCTTAAGTGATTATAGTAGTCATTCCTTGGTAAATTTTTTTAATTCTTCGATTGTTTGTAGAGAGACAGCAAATGTCTGCTTACCCATTCATCAATCAGTTCTGTTCTATTAGACGCACAATCTAAGTCTAAAACCTGCCAAAATTCCTGAGGACTCGACGCCCTGAGATTTTTCCTACCGTCAACTACTTCTTCTCTGAAGATAAATAATCTAAAAGAATAATCAAACGCTTCAATGTCCCACTTTCCCAATTCCCAACCCGGGATGTCCAGCACTGGAGACACACCAACAATGGCACATTCACTCTTCAAAGTGCTTACTACGCCCTGCTTGACCAAACAACCAACAATTCAACCGATCACAACAAATGATAACCATATTGCTCCATAACAGACTTCCCACAAAAGACAACCTGCAAAAGCGTGGAGTGGATGTGGACCAACGGTGTATACGATGCAGTGCCCACGATGAATCTGCAGATCATCTCTTCATATCATGCCCATGGTCCCAGGAGTTATGGAATCTTGCTGCTGAGCGCTCTGGTATTAATTTCTATCACCTCCTATCCCCTAATGTGCTTGACTGGCTAGACTATCTGTGGAGCTTAGGATACCAAGGGACGGTGGATATATGGCTTCTGTTACTGTAGGGAGCTTAGAAGCCCAAGCTCTACTCTATGGTCTCCACCTCGCTTCCACCATGGGCTATATGGTTGGAGTCTGACTGCCTTGCAGTTATCCAAACTATCAAGGCCACACAACCTCTTCCATCCTATCTATACTTGCTCCTATCACAGATCTGGTATTGCACAAGAAATTTGCGGTCTGTATCTTTCAACCATGTTCCCAGGACCTGTAATAGAGTAGCACACGATGGAGATGGCTAGTTTTACTCGTCAATGTACTGATGAAACTGTCTTCCTTGACAATTTCCCACCAAGCATACTTGATGTAGCAAACTCTGATGTAACCTAAATCTCATGAATATCAGTTTGCTTCCGTTCTGGAAAAAAAAAATTGTCAACTCTTTCCATGTGATTTTGACTCAGTTGGTATGCGTATTCCTCGGCAACTCTGGAAGTTTGTATCCAATTCGAATTGGACTATATAGTATATCCTAGGCCTTCTAATTTTTCTGTTTACAAAAGGGTAAATGCTAGTAATTACAGTATTTTAGATTAAAAAAAGATAGTGAAAACAATGATGTTGACTGAAGAGGACGATTATGAGGTTCAAAAATGATGAAAAAAGTGCTGATGGTGATGGATTAACCAATAACCAAGGTTATCAAAACCGGACCGGTTCGTCCGGTTAACCCGGTTCAACCGCCTTTTCAGCAAAGCCCCGGTCTGGTTCACTGGAAAAAACCTCCTTGTTACACAACCGTTTTGAACCGGCCGGTTTTTACGGTTTTTTACCGGTTGAACCTCTTTTTTTCATTTAAAAGTTTTAAAAATGGTGAGAGTAAGACTTGAATCCTTAACCTCCTAATAATATTTAAAGTCATTAACCAACTAAACTATTACAAATTAGTGTTATCTTTACATAAGTTTTAGTATATATTGAGAATGACTTCAATTTTGACCATAAAATTATTATAATAAATATATTTTGACTGTTTTCTTAAAAAATTAATATATTTTAATAAAACGGTTGAACCCCGGTTGAATCCCGGTTTTCCTTGAACATCCCCTTCGCCGGTTCAATGGCCGGCCCGGTTTTCAAAACCTTGCCAATAACACATTAGACAAGAACCCGATATCATACATAATAAATACAAAATCACGCAACTCTACAATTGTAGAATGTTGTTATGTCATGAGTTGAAAAAGATGTAAAATTGCTTTCGTTTTCCTTTTTCTTTCTCCTAGCTATGGAGAAGCTTGAGCCCTTGACAAACAAGACCAATGTGCCCAGTTTAAGATCTCCACTGTAAGAGATTAACTCTTTGACTACGAGACATACCTAACATCACATAACGATAGTGGGGATATTGATTGTGTTGCACTCACCTTGAGAAACAGAGCAAATGAGTAGTCAAAATAACAAAGATGAAAAACTCCCCAACACAACAAGAGAAGTTTCAACAAAGGGCAGACTAACTAGGAAGTCTTGAACAAAAATCAAATCAGTTTATCCATCCATGTTAAGTAGTTGGAACGGTTTTTACCATGTGGAATGTCTGATAGAATGACTTCCTCTACTATTGCATTGCCATCAGAATCAATTCTGTAAGAGACATCAATTGCTTCTAACATAAGGTGATAAACTATATCAGCTCAGAAGGTAAAGGGAGAGAAACAAATTCAACAGAAATGGTAGCCATCATTTGTCTAAACGGATTCTTGAATACATACATAATTACTTGAAAAGTAAGTGTACGGATGATATTTAGAAAATCCAACAAGGATGATGACCCAGCATAACTTCACTAAATTTTGATTATTCTGTGACGACCAGCAAAGTAAGAGCAGATGATACCCAAAACATAATCTATCCAAAGGGAATCAGTATTGGCAGATCAATTGGAACTTGAGGGCGAGTTATTATTCCTAAAATGAGAGATTCAATTATCCTATCAGACGAGACAGGCTTGATGTAGTAGGTAAGAAGTTGAAGACACATGTTGATGATTATAGGTTAATCCATCCGTATTGTTGTTTCCTCTCAGTTTTAGTGTTCATCTTATTGTTTTTAATTTGTTCCTTCTTGGGTTGAAAACAACTTTCTGTTCCCGTGATAATCAAAGTGCTAACAGATAAAGGTAACTTAGCAAGCAATTATGACTCCAAAGTCCAAACAACGGAATATGTTAACTTTGTACCAAAATCCTTAATATTCCATATTTGCTTTTTTTTTTTTTTTTGAGCTTCGGATATTCCAAGGAGACGCATTTGGGAAGATATAAAAGGCCATATGTATCCACCAAATAAGTTCCTTCTATATAATGTCTTCCCTATGGCTTAATAGGTCATTTGGCCCCTCAGTTTGTCCCTCACTTTGATTTTGGCCCCCCAGTTATTATATTAATAATTTTACACAGTAATTTGTCATGATCTCTTAGTTTTGGCCCCTGAATCAGTTCACCAATTATATGATGACACATGTCATGATTTTAATAAAAGAAAGAAAGAAATCAATACACTCACCCACACCCAATCCCTCACCTCATAACCAAAATTCGTTTAAAACATGACAAAACCCCATAACCCAAATTTCGTTTAAAACAAAGAAAAACCTCATCACCCAAATTTCGACTAAAACAAAGAAAACCCTACAAAGTCAAAACCCTAAATCGATTGCAGACAAATAAAAAAAAAAAACAATGACCACAAAACAAGATGTGGAGCAATAATAATCAAGCCTCTATAGAGGATTGAATTCATTCCATCCACAAAGAAAAGGTATTGAAAAAATCTTTCTCTACTCTTAATTGGCATTATGCTTTTATTAGTAAGTCGTTCTTGTTTTTGGGCTCCGGGAAGATATTGCTTCTTAATCTACTAAGCATGATTATGAGATTGCTAGAGGTGATGAAAGACATGTTGTGCACTTAGGGCAAAAAACTTGCACTTGCAGGTCTTAGGGTTTGACTGGAATCCCTTGTGAGCATGTAATTGTTGCATTATTTCATGCTGGAAAAAAGCCTGAAGACGAAGTGAGTCATTGGTATACAAAATGTACTTATGAAAAAGCTTACCAGTTTGTTATGCATGGTGTGAGGGGAAAAGATTTCTGGCCTGAAACAAGTTTAGACCCACTGGAGCCTCCGGAAGCGGTTAGCATGCCAGGAAGAAAGAAAAAGAATAGACGGAAAGCTCCGGATGAACCCAAAAAGTCCGGAACCATGTCTAAAAATGGGGAAATTAAGACTTGTCGCAATTGTGGTGAGGCGGGACATAACAAGAAGGGTTGCAAGAAACCAAAAGGGAACACAACCAATGATCACAACCATTGCTCTTATCCTGTGAGTGTTTAGGTTGACTTGACTCATCATTATGTATGCTTTATAAAGATTTAAGCTTCTCTAAATTTTTGTATTTTTTTTACAACAGCCAACAAGTGGTGCTGAGAGTGAAAGCAACACACTAACATATGTAAGAATTTTTTATTTTGTTTATTTATCATGTTTATATTAGTTCAATTTTTTGTTGTTTTTAACTATATACATGTTTACATATAGCTTGGGTCAACAAATTCACAAATGTGGTATAGTCCTTATGGTTCACAAGTGACAACCATAGGGCCTTCAGGACAAAATTCAAGAAGATTTCATGCTACAGGCGTATATTGGAGAGGAAGGACATCTATTACCGCGAGGCAGCTTCAACAGCATATTACAACAACTCGAGTTGCAAGAAAGCGTGGACGAGATGATTTTGACCCATCTCTAGGTAGCACTTCTGGTGGTGGCCAAGTGTAGGCTTTATGTTGAAACATATCATTTTGGGCCTTTATGAAGTTATAGTTTTAGTGATTAGTTACAACTAAAACAAGCATTATGGTGATATTTTTTATTAGACAGATTTACGAATGCTTTTTATGCAATGTAATTGAACTCCATTCTAGTTTTGAATTGAAGAAACTCCATTTGGAAACATTTTTTTTTCAAGGCCATATGCAGAGTTAGTATAAAGTTAAGTAAATAACCAATTATGAGGCTACGCTATGTGCAAGCCAAAAATCATAGCAAATAGACCAGAACGTAATAGGCGACACTTTACAAAATTAATATTTTTATATTATTGTTAAGTATTTTTTATTTTATATAATATTTTTTGTGATAATATTATATTTTCCTATTTTAATTTTTGTTTTTGCATAGTATTAGTTTTTTTATTAATTTTTCTGATTTATATTATATTTTTATATTTTAATGTTATTTTTATGGATAATAGTATTTTTATTTATTTTCTTGATTACTTTCTTATGTTTCTATTTTTTATTTAGTATTATTTAATTATTTTTTTAAATTTTTTTAGTTTTAGAGCTCAATGATGCATATTTAACTTAAAAATTAATTACTCTTTATATTATTGTTAAATATTTTTTAACAATATTTTTTGTGCTAATTATATATTTTTTTTAATTTTTTAGTATTATTTTTCTTATTTTTCCTGGTTTATATTTTCTTTTTCCTTCTATTTTCCTTTTTTAATAATTTTTTATTTTCATATTATTAAATTTTTTTCATTCATATTTTCTGTGTTCAAAATAATTTTTTTATGTTTTTATATTTTTTGTGCTTATTATTAAAAAATATTTTAGTTTTTATTTAATTTTTTTGGATTAAATATTTTTTTGGACTAATTTTGTTGGGTGATGAGGTTTTTCTTTGTTTTAAATGAAATTTGGGTTATGAGGTTTTTCTTTGTTTTAAACGAATTTTGGGTTATGAGGTGAGGGATTGGGTGTGGGTGAGTGTATTGGTTTCTTTCTTTCTTTTATTAAAATCATGACATGTGACATCATATAATTGGTGAACGGATTCAGGGGCCAAAACCAAGAGATGATGACAAATTACTGTGCAAAATCATTAGTTTAATGACTGGGAGGCCAAAATTAAAGTGAGGGACAAACTGTGTAATAGCCCAGGTAAAAATTTGGATTTTTATCGGGACTATAAAATTCTTTTTACAGTGATTTACCGAAAGAATTAATCTTGAGTAATTAATTCAAGGTAAATCGAGCGTTGTTTTTCGTAACTAAGGGTTTTCCCGAACTCGAGATTTTTCCGTGGATTTTACGGACCAAAGTTGGTATTTTTTGGGTCCCGGAATCCTCAGAAAAATCACACCGGAAAATAACCAAGGGGGTATCAGTTATTTTTTGGTCCGGATCGGACCCGCCTGCATTATTGATGGCGGCTAAATTTGTGTATAAAAGCGGGAGAAGAAAGCAGGAAGAAAGGGAGAAGGAAGAGGAGAGGAAGAGAGGAGGGAAAAAAAAAGTAAGAAAAAAAAAAGAAAAACAGAGAGGGAGAGAAAAAGAAAAGAAATAAAAAAAGAGAAAAAAATTAAATACAAATCGGGAAAAAAGAAGAGAAGAGGGAAAATAGAAAAAAAAGAGGAGGAAGAAAAAAAAGGAAGGAAAAAAAAAGAGAAGAAAAAAATAAAATACAATACAGAAATTGAAAGAAAAATAGAAAAAAAAAGAAAAAAAAGGAAGAAACACGAGTGAACAGTTCCGTCACCCTCGGGTCACTGTTCACCTCGAGATGATCCATGCCACCGTTCGCTGCACCGCCGCCACCTTGGCCTTCAGCTCGACGTCACCGACCTGACGGCGCTGTCCCCGCTCGATTCCGCCGCCTGACGGGCCGTGACACGCCGTTGACCCGACGACCGACCCGCGGATCCGTCTTCCGCGCGTCTCTGCTCATCCTCCTGCCATCGCCGTGCCGAGTTTCCACCGCCTATGGAGTCGATGCCTCACGTCGCGCCTCGTGACACCTTGGTTTTGATCCCTGAGACTTGGTTTTGAATAATGATAATATAATTGTCACGTGGTAAGTAGAGGTACGACCGGATGGTTTGAGACTGTTTTGTGGTGGTCATGATCTGGGTTACTTGTGATGGGCATGTTGATGCCGGTTTGATTGGGATGTTGATCCCTGAGTTTGATATTGGGATGTTGATCCCAGGTTCTTTTTGATCTGGCACCAGGAACAGGTTGATAACTTGGTACGACCCTAGCTTATCCGTGGCGGGGCCTAGAAAGATAAAATTGGAAATTAAATTTTTGTTTAATTCTTTTGGTCTTGGACCGGTTTTGGGCTTTGTCTTTTGGATTGGTTTATTTTGGCTGTTATGCCTGTGTTTTCGACTTGAGTAATTTTAGTGTTGCATATTGATCGTCTATCCATGGTTGTGAGCACTTCGGACTCACCCCTCACCTGCGGGCTTTCATCCCTTAGAATGAGTTATTTGTGGTTCAGGTTTGATGCATACCAGACAGGCTGCGGCGTTATCCCTTGGACAGGACTTGGATCCATAGTTGCATCATGTGTCGCATACAGTGTCTTTGTGAGTTAATAAATCTTCCGCTATGCTACTTTTGCTATTATTGGGCCATTAGGCCGGTTATGACGTTATTGATGTTTTAATTTTGGGCTGTTGAGCCCGAGTTTTTGTTGTATACACTGTATGCTGGGCTTTATTTGGTCGGGTCGTTACAGTTCCGGCACGTGTTTCCTATGTACGGTAAATACGGGTCGGGGCGCTTCATTTTTGGTAGCGGAGCGGGCGTTAGGTCTTGTTGGGCAGTCTATGTGTGTTGTTGTCTTGTTTGCATAGTTCGTTCCATTTGTTTATTATTTTATATCATTTAGTTAGTGCATTATAGATCTAGTCAAGGGACGCCAGCTGTCGCAGAACATTCACATATGAGGTAAATGATGCCATAAATAAGCAGAAATATAAATATTATTAATAATACTAATATTGTCATTACAACCATAAATATTACATTGAGATTTTGTAAAAAATAAAAATACATTCATCTTCTCGGTACGACGTTGACCCTGAAGCTATTGGGGTCATTGTTGATGTTGACCCTGATGTTGTTGTTCCACGAGAACTACATGCCGCCTGCGTTGTTCTGTCCAGGAAGCTCGAACCGATTTGCTGCAAGGAAACGAAGTGGGATGAGACCGTGATCATCTTCAGGCTGCCACTGGGTCTCTGTGAGAATAACCATGTTGGGCTTGTATTGGTTCTTCAGGTCCCTCAGGGTACACGAGAACTCCTGGGAACGCCTACGACTCCTCTGCAGTTCCACAGCAGTAGTCGGGCCTTTGGCCAAGTTGGAGGTAATCGAGTCATTTTGGGCATGCTTTGGGCCGTCATCGAGAGCTGGTAGTAGGTGCCTTGATCCAGGAAATGGCAAGTGGACTCTAGGTTGAACTCCTGAAGTCTTTCAGAAATGAAAAAAATGACGGAGTTGGCCGAGCCATAGAAGGAGGTCCTCAGGGTACCTTGGTCCTCTAGGAAGAACGTCTCTTCCATGGGAGTGACGAAGAATCTGGACGAGTAGAGTTCGTCGACGAAGACCAGACGGGGCATCCTACCGAGCTCGTTCGGTAATTCCTCTGGACGCTCGTTGATCATGCTGTAGGCCAGCCGGTTTCTTCTGCCTAGGTTGGCACCTTCGACGAAGAAGACAGACGATGGAGCAGGCATCGTGTTTTTGACGCGTTAGTGTTTTGTTTTCTGAACGTTGTGGTTTTGGTTGCCTGGATGTTTGGTTTTCTCTTGGATGCTTTGTGGTTTTTGCTTTACGATGTTTTTCCTTTTACAGAAAAATGTTTACCGTTTTGTTTTTTCCAATTTTAGACCCCACCTATCCCCGGGAAGGTCTAAAGGATTTTTTTCGGTGATGGGAAAAGCAGATTCCCTTCACAAAGCTCCAAATCGTTTCATTCTTCAAGGTGTTGTTTTGAAAATTTTTCCGTTGCTTCATTTATTGCTTCGTTACTTTATACGTTTTTGGGCTACAAATGCCAGTGTTTTTCAGCTCTTTTCCAACTCACGATTTCTTTCGCCCTGGCTATCTTGTCCTTTCTTTTTACGGTTTTTCTATATTTTCTACATCTTTCTATCACATGCATCCGTGACCATTGTGGCTAGACTGATTTGACCATACCTCGAGTAGAGTGCATGTGCGACAAGCTTACACCTGTTCAGACATCATGGAGGGATGCGAGACTTGATAAACGTTTTTGGCTCATGCGGAATTTGTGAACAAGTGGATAACGTTTCTTTCGAGGGACACAGGACGTTCTCGTGATCATCGCCTTGCGAGTTAACGGATATCTCTTTCACGAGGAAAACTGACGTCACCGTTAGTTGTGCGTGTTATGTTTCTCGGGATCGAGGATGTTTACGTCCGATACGAGCACCGATCATGAAAACGTGTTTTGTTTTAACTTCTTTATGTTTTGGTTTTGTTAAACAAATTTAGTTTTAAATTTTTTTAGTTTGATTTTATATTCTTATTGTTGATTTTTAATTTGCTTTGAGATGTTTTGTTTTTTTGTTTAACACAAGATTTCGTAACATAAGAGTTTTGATTTAAAAAGAAAGCTTATTTTATTTATTTCATAACGGTTTACAACGGAGAAGAAGTACTCTATTGAGTTACATGCTTCTCTAAGTTTTTTACAAGCTTTAGGATGTTTTTGACGTGGGGAAAGAGTTCCGCGCACGCCAGTTCTATCTGCATCACCGCCGAGCTGACCTTCCTCAGTGAGGCATCCAGCAGCGTCAGTGTCTGCTGTGGAGTGCTGCTTTTAACAGTTGCCTTGCCCTTCCTATCATCAGCATCCTTGCGATCGGATAACTCCTCCTTGCCGACAGGTTTCTTCCGCCGTCTTCGAGAGACCACCATGTGTTCTTTCAGACCGACGATGTTCGTCTTGAAGCACTTCTTTGGCGATTCTTCATCGAAACTTGTTGGGAAAGCAGTACCACCGATGTAGCTGTTGTCCTCGGGGTCTGAGGTGGTTCTTGATCTTAGTGGAGAGTCCATGGCTGAGAGTGAGTGTCTCAGTTATGAGGTTTGGTATTTATAAGCGGAGGAGATGTCGCTTAAGGGTATAAGCGACATATCGGGTTAAGTTTGGACACCTGACAGAGTGTGCCAGAAGCTTATCGTGGTAGGACCCACAGATAAGACGACGGAATTTTGGGGACGAAATTCTTTTTAAGGTGGGTAGACTGTAACAGCCCGGGTAAAAATTTGGAGTTTTACCGGGATTGTAAAAGTTTTTTACAGTGATTTACCGAAAGAATTAATCTTGGGTAATTAATTCAAGGTAAATCGAGCATCGTTTTTCGTAACCGAGGGTTTTCCCACGCTCGATATTTTTCCGTGGATTTTACGGACCAAAGTTGGTATTTTTCGAGTCCCGGAATCCTCAGAAAAATCACACCGGAAAATAACCAAGGGGGAATCAGTTATTTTCTGGTCCGGATCGGACCCGCCTGCATTATTGATGGCGGCTAAATTTGTGTATAAAAGCGAGAGAAGAAAGCAGGAAGAAAGGGAGAAGGAAGAGGAGAGGAAGAGAGGAGGACAAAAAAAAAAAGAAGAAAGAAAAAAAAAGAGAGAGAGGGAGAGAAAAAGAAAAGAAATAAAAAAAGAGAAAAAAATAAAATAGAAATCGGGGAAAAAAAAGAGAAGAGGGAAAATAAAAAAAAAAAAGAGGAGGAAGAAAAAAAAAGGAAGGAAAAAAAAGAGAGAAGGAAAAAATAAAATACAATACAGAAATTGAAAAAAATAGAAAAAAAAAAGAAAGAAAAAGAAAGAAACCCGAGTGAATAGTTCCGTCACCCTCGGGTCACTGTTCACCTCGAGATGATCCACCACGCCGTTCGCTGCACCGCCGCCACCTTGGCCTTTCGCTCGATGTCGCCGACCTGACGGCGCTGTCCCCGTTCGATTCCGCCACCTGACGGGCCGTGACGCACCGTTGACCCGACGGCCGACCCGCGGATCCGTCTTCCCCGCGTCTCTGCTCAGCCTCCTGCCGTCGCCGCACCGGGTTTCCACCTCCTATGGAGTCGATGCCTCACGCCGCGCCTCGTGACACCTTCCCCGCGCTGCGTCGCGCCGCCGACCGCCGCTGCTATGTGAGGACCCATTGTGCTGGTCGGGTTGTGTTCGGGTCGCGACCTCCTGGGTTGCCGGGTTGGGTTTTTTTTTTTAAAAAAAGAAAAATATATATAAATATAAATATAATTATTTGCTGGTATTTAATTCTGGGAAAAAATATATATTTACTTTGAGAAAAATATAGTAAGTATGATTTATGGTTTTAGAGAAAAATATACGTATATATATACCTTGATAATTATGTTTTGTTTTGAAAAAAAATATTATATATATTTAGGAAAAAGATAAATACAATATATATATTTTTTGGAAATTATAAATACGTTATTATTTTTCTGGAAAATTATGGTAATACCTTTGGAAAATATATATAGTATACATAATTTATATTTCTGAAATGTATATAATTATGTTGTTATATAATTGTTTTTTAAAATGTATTTTGTCTTTAGAAAATATATGTATATTTATAAATTTGTATTTATCTTCAAAAATTAGTTTTTATGAATATATATTTTCTGGAAATAACATATATAGAATATGATTAATATATATATATTTGATAAATAATAATATTTGGTAATTATATTATGGTAATAGTTTTATAAAAATATTTTGGAAAATATATATATATATATACATATGTTATCTTTTCCAGAAAATTATGGTGATTATATTTTGGGAAAAGTATAATTAATTTATGAAAATATTTTGAAAAGAGTTTTAATTAAAGTATGGTACCGAAATTATATTCGGATATACGTAAGGTATAACATTTTCGGTAAAAGATGATAATAAAGGATATGAACCGGGGTGGGTTTATTTCGCAGTGCTTGCATCATAGCATACCGATTATGTACATCTTATGTGAGTATATATTGTTTTGTCGTATAGGTTTGATATCGGGCAGTTTCCCGAGGAGCCGGCTTTGGACCGGTCATTGTCTTCATAGTTGAGTAATCGGCCAAGGTGAGGATGGATTTCCTTCAATATGTGCTTGTATTACTCGGTTATTGAGTTTGATGAATATTGCTCTGTTGGTTGTTGCATTTGTTGTGGTTTGGTTCGGGATGTTTATCCTAGTGTCCTGATTGTTTTTGGGATGTTTATCCAGTATCATGATTTGGTTTTGGGATGTTTATCCTCGTACGTTGAGTTTTTGGATGTTTATCCTTGTGTCTTTTTGGCGTTAAATAAAATGGATTAAATAATAATTGGTGATAAGGATGTCGATCCTCGGTTTTGGATGGGATGTCTATCTCGGTATTTTGGTTAGGGTTGATGATCCCTGAGACTTTGTTTTGAATAATGATAATATAATTGTCACGTGGTAAGTAGAGGTACGACCGGATGGTTTGAGCCCATGATCTGGGTTACTTGTGATGGGCATGTTGATGCCGGTTTGATTGGGATGTTGATCCCTGAGTTTGATATTGGGATGTTGATCCCGGGTTCTTTTTGATCTGGCACCAGGAACAGGTTGATAACTTGGTACGACCCTAGCTTATCCGTGGCGGGGCCTGAAAAGATAAAATTGGAAATTGGATTTTTGTTTTGGTCTTGGACCGGTTTTGGGTCTTGTCTTTTGGATTGGTTTATTTTGGCTGTTATGCCTGTGTTTTCGACTTGAGTAATTTTAGTGTTGCATATTGATCGTCTATCCATGGTTGTGAGCACTTCGGACTCACCCCTCACCTGCGGGCTTTCATCCCGTAGGATGAATTATTTGTGGTACAGGTTTGATGCATACCAGACAGGCTGTGGCTTTATCCCTTGGATAGGACTTGGATCCATAGTTGCATCATGTGTCGCATACAGTGTCTTTGTGAGTTAATAAGTCTTCCGCTGTGCTACTTTTGCTATTGTTGGGCCATTGGGCCGGTTATGACGTTATTGATGTTTTTATTTTTGTTGAGCCCGAGTTTCTGTTGTATACACTGTATGCTGGGCTTTATTTGGTCGGGTCATTACAGTTCCGGCACGTGTTTACTATGTACGGTAAATACGGGTCGGGGCGTTTCAAACTGGGGGGCCAAATGACCTATTAAGCCCTTCCCTATCAAATGTTCAAAATGAAGTCCAACTACTAGTTTATATGCTCTTATCTAGCAGCGATGATTTATAAGTCTTCCCTATTCTAATTCTTGTCCTCTTTATTCTGACTTCTTCTTCTACATCCTTTGTCTGTGATTAGATGGCCAACCTTTCTCATACTTGTCTGCTTTTCCTTCAGTGATTGAAGTGGAGTTATCACACTTCTTTTTCCACACCAAAAAAAAACACCAAAGACACCCACATTGGATTACCAATCAATGACTGCATATCAATTCTAATTTCAGGGATTTCTCTGTTTCACTCCAATTCTCACCATGGAGCCTGAATGCATCCAGGACAAAACAAATATTACTACGAGATATTCTCATGCATAGGATAGGACAATCAAATATCACACTGGAGTCCCTCGGATGACAATTACTAATTAATCAGGAAGACATTGTAAACTGAGCAGCTCTATATTGTATGTTTTCCTCTCCAATTATACTCTTTTCTTTCTATATTTTTTTCCAATTTTTCTAATATGGTTTATCTTTGTCAAATTAATGATCTTTTTAATTTTGTTGTCACTATTTCAAGTTTCTAATTAACTTTTTATAGAATAGAGCCCGAGCCTTGATGGCAATTGACACTTACGACTTCCGTGGAGATGTGTGGTTTGTGCCTTTCGTTTAAAGGACAGTGCTACGATTGCACTGCATTCGTATGTCTAATCGAAGCCTTTCTAATTCAAAAAACAAGTGTTTTCAATTAGTTTGGCTAGCTTCTGATTTTGAACAATGAAACTAGTGTAAAAGTTTAATGTTTTTGTATATAGAGACCTGCTATTGACGAACGACTGCAGCCGCACCCGATAGCACGCCGACGCTGCCACTTTCTCCACGTCACCCTCTAGTCGCCGCCTTCACCCCACCTGCAGGAAGCTCGCGCCTTCGTCCTCCCCACGTCGCGCCGCTTCCGAACTCCCCCTTCCTCGCCGCGCCGCCGTCGTTTTGCCAAGGTGAGAAGACGCGGGTTGAAGACAACCCATCTGATCGGGTGGGTCGACCCGGAAGTAGTGGGTTTGACCCGGTTTTGGTTAGAGCATGATCTGGGCTGAGACGTTTCGGGCCGGGCTGTGCAGCTGGATCTGCTACGTGGGCCTGCACTTGGGCTCCTTCTTGGGGCTTGGGTTTGGCCTATGCAGTAGACTGGACTTACACTATCTCGCCCAGTTCGTTTTAAAAATAAATAAATAAATGAATAAATAAAAGTGATAATGATATATATTTAAAATTATATTGTTGGAGAAATATATATATATATTGGGAACGTATTTTCTAGAAATATATATAAAAATATATATGATTATTTTCTAGAAAAATTATATGATGGAAAATGCCTTATGGAAATAAATGTATAAGTTTGGATAAATAATCATAAAAATATTTTGGAAAGAGTTTTAATTAAACTATTGAATACCAAAGTAATATTCAGAGATACGTATGATATATTATTTTCGGGAA
Source organism: Turnera subulata (assembly GCA_028386065.3). Classification (NCBI taxonomy): domain Eukaryota; kingdom Viridiplantae; phylum Streptophyta; class Magnoliopsida; order Malpighiales; family Passifloraceae; genus Turnera; species Turnera subulata. The sequence continues at coordinate 44,573 of JAKUCV010006301.1, forward strand.
AGGATTTAAAAACGATTAAGGATAATTTTATGAAATATAACCGAGACGTATAACCGAGGGGGATGATGTTTAATTTACAGTTTCTAGCATGTCATGGGATACCAATTATGTGCATCTTATGTGTGCATTTGTTATTTATTATATAGGAGCTGGTATGAGCAGTATCCCAAGGAACTGGCTTTAGAACCTATTGAGGATTCCATAACTGATAATTGGCTAAGGTGAGGATGGATAACCTTTGATATGTTGCCTATAATACTGTTGTGTGTTCTTGTTACTTGGATGTGATTTGTTGTTGATTGAACAAGTTGTGTGCTAATATATATTGTTGTTTGATATTTGATGATATGGAATTGTGTTGGTTATTTGGTTGCTATGGTTACTGTTGTTGTTGTTGTTGTTATGATGTTGATTTGCTTGATTGAACCGCTGTGTTTACTATTATTGGTTCCTTGGATATTGTGTTGTGATTGATGTTAGATTGTGAATAACTGGTGTTATGAAACTGTTGATGGATTGGTCTGTTGTATAACTTGAGTTAATAGGAAGTTGGATAATTGTTAGTCTGTTATGGATATTGTGATTGTTGTCGATAGACTGTGTTGTGATTGGATAATTGGAATACACTGTGATATGGATAATTGGGAAAAAGAAAATGGAAATTGGAAGTTAATTTGAGATGATGATTTTATTGTCACGCGGGAAGTAGTGGTACGACTAGATGATTAGAGGCTAGTTTTGTGGTGTTATGGCCGGTTTCTTGGTTATGGGATGTTGATCCCGGTTTGATTTGGATATTGGGACGTTGATCCCGGATTGGTTTGTTATTTGGATGTTGATCCCGGGTTATGTTTGGCCTGGCCTCCGGAATTAGTTAATAACCAGGTACGACCCTAGTTGGTCCAGTGACGGGGCCCGAATATTAAAATTGGAAAAGTTAATGAGTGAGTCGTGTCTTCTGGTTTTGGGTTTGGGATGTCGATTCCTGTGATTTGGTTTTGGAATGGATATGAATTAATTGTCACGTGGTAAGTAGAGGTACGACCGGATGGTTTGAGACTGTTTTGTGGTGGCCATGAACTGGGTTACTTGTGATGGGCATGTTGATGCCGGTTTGATTGGGATGTTGATCCCTGAGATTGTAATTGGGATGTTGATCCCTGAGATTGTTATTGGGATGTTGATCCCTGAGATTTGTTATTGGAATGTTGACCCCAGGTTCTTTTTGATCTGGCACCAGGAACAGGTTGATAACCTGGTACGACCCTAGCTTATCCGTGACGGGACCCGGAAGATAAAATTAGAATAATAATTAAGTCTTGGGTATGTTTGGGTCGAGTCTTTGGTTTGGTACGTTGTGGCTGTTGTTGCCAGTATTTCTTCTTTGAAGTATTGTTGTATTTCTTCTTTGAAGTATTATGGTTGGTTGCATATCTCTGTTTATCCATGATTGTGCTTAAATGTACCGGTGAGCGTTTCGGACTCACCCCTCGCCTGCGGGGTTTCATCCCCGTAGGTTGAGTTATTTGTGGTACAGGAACGATGCATTCCAGTGGCTGTGACGTTACCTCGGGCAGGACTTGGATCCATAAGTTGCATTGCATGGTTTCATACCATTATTGAGAATGATAAAATTGCTTCCGATGTGCTATATTTTGGGTCCCCGGGCTCGGGTGACGTGTTTTTTACATTGGGTGTGTCGATGTCCCCGAGATCGGATGACATGTTTTTGATGTTGGGCCGTTGGGCCGTTAGGTAACAGCCCAGGTAAAATTTTACGTTTTTACCACGACCGTAATTCTTTTGCATAGTGATTTACCGTGAGGAATTAACCTTTGGTAATTATTTCATGGTAAACCGAGCATCGGATTCCAATTCCGAGTCTCATCCCGTACCCCGGATATTTTTACGGAATTTCCGGGACAAGTTGGAATTTTCCGGATTGGTAAAAGCACGAAAAGACGATAATACTCTTAAGTTAAATTTAAACCTAAACGAAACTAGAAGGTCAAATAAGTCTTTTGACAGACCTAGAATTTTTCCTGCCTATCTCTATAATTAGCTCAATTATTTACTAATGGCAGACATCTTTATCATGGTTGTTTTGTCTGCTTTAGTTACTTGTTTTCTTTCTCTGGTTATATAAATCTTGCCCGTCCTGCAAACTGAAAACACGCAGAACACCAACTACCAGTTAAGAAACAAGCTTCTTCTTGCCAGCTTATACTCTACACCCACCAGCTATCCAGTTTCCATATTTATTACATAAAAAAAGAAGAGAAATTAAACAACCCCTCACAACCCCAAAACGACATCACCTCACCACCATCCCCTCATCTACTCTTCTTCTCCTCCACTGCCGTCTCACCGTCGACCGCCCCTTCTCCTCCAACCACTTTCCATCGTGCTCCCAACGACGTAGCACCAGATCGTGCAGCCAGCCGCACCCAGTCGCCGCACCCAATCGCCGCCGCGACCCTTCCTCCTCGCCGTGCTTCTCTTCCCCGACAGCCCCGTGACCGAGCCGAGTTCGTTGCCAGTCACCTCGCCTCTGCTCACCTGACGCGCCGCCCCTCTGCCTGCTCGCACCGCCGCCTCCACTACGCCGCAGGAAGCTCGTGTCGGTCGTCTTCCTCATCGCTTCGCGCCGCCAGCAGTCGTCCTTATCTCACGCTGCAACCACCGAGTTCAGCTCTGCCGAGTCGTGGTGAGTTAACTCGCCGATCATGAGCTGGGCTAGTGGCCCGCGTATGGTCTGCCGGGTGGGCTGTAGTGTTTGGCCCAGGTTTTGGTACTGGGTTGAGCCTATTGATCTGCTCATGGACCTCATGTGGGCTGGCCAATTTTTACATTGTTATATTTATGGCAAGAATTATACTAATGGAATTATAGTTGCAGTAGTTATAACGATAGTAATTATATAATTACATGAACATTTATACCCTGGAGGTATATAAATATATAAATATATATAATAATAATAATAATAAAAATAATAGCAAACATGCGGTACAATATATATATATATATATATATATATATATATATATATATATATATATATATATATATATATATATATATATATATACTGAGGACATAAATTGGGTATAAATAATAATGTTAGAACGGTTCTATAAACGAGTTACGGAAATAGACAACAATATGCTATGGACCGTGGAGTATATTTCCAAATAATATTTTGCACATATATAATGGATCTATAATTTAAAAATATAAATTATTGTATAATAGTACCATACCAGTTAAATACATGCATATTATTTTGTTGTGCATTTATGTGATTATATGTTATTACATCTAGGTGAAGAGAACGTGAACGAGAACCTGGAACCCAAGGGAGAAATTCCCGAGGAATTTATCAACTAAGGTGAGGACAAGTAATTGTTAATATTCAGCCTGTTATACTGAGTTATGGTTTGGTGATGTTTTGTCGTGTGTGCCTTGTTGTGAATGATTTTGTGACTGTGAATGGTTGTTGGAATGTGTACTGTGTTGATTGATTTTCTTGTTGAGTATGAAATGAGTACCTGGTGTACTAGTGTTGTGATTTAAATTATTCAGACGAGTTGAGAGGCAGAGTGCCTACTCCGGATAAGTTATGAGAACTTAAATAACAGTGAGTAATAATAATGGCTTCACCTAGACAGTTAGATAGTCACAGTTAAGTGTTGGTACGGCCAGATGGTAGTCATCTTGAGATTTGTGTTATGATTTAATTTATGAAAGGGAGGACTGCGGGACTCCCGACCGAGGACTGCGGGACTCGGTTATTGTGATACTTGTGATTTGTCATGTTATGGTTTAACGGGGAGTACCCTGGGGTTAGCTAACCTGGCTACCAGGCACGGCCAACATTTAATTTGTGATAGGGCCCCTGTTAATAAAATTTGGACTAGTCTAACAGGTTAGTTGTTAGGAAAGAAAACCGGGAAACGTAGGTTCAGGTTAATGTTATGTCTCTGTGTTGTATTGATTGTTCTTGGTAACTTAGTTATAATGGATGCTTGTATATTAATTATTACTTGTGGATTTTACCCGGTGAGCACTTCGGACTCACCCCTCACTACTTGACTCCGTCACGTAGATTGATTTGTTTTTAGTACAAGAACGTGCCAGGCAAGCTGCGGCGTACCCTCTGCCAGACCCGGATCCATACTTCGCTGCATCTTTCATTTGTGGTGTGTTGTTGTTATTTTCAAGTCTTCCGCTGCTGTTGTGTGTCACTCTGTTTCTGTTGTTGGTTGCTATTGAGATTGCTTTTGTAATAATTGTCCCCATGCTCGGGTGATGTGTGTGGTTTGCTATATTAAGCTATGCTTGGGTTTGACTTTATTGTATGACTTGGATGTTGTTATTCCAGTAATAATAAGGTGGCCACGTGTTTACCGTGAATAACGGTAAATACGGGTCAGGTTGTTTCACGTTATTTCTTATATTTACATTGTTTTTGCCACATGTCGGCACTGTTGTTCTGTAATTGCTATTTGTCGGGTAATTGTTGGTCGGAGCGTTTCAATATTAGCTACTATATTATAGTATATCATTGTTTTGAGAAGGAAAAATATTTTTTATATAATCTAGACAAATAGATAAGTACTATTTAGAATTATTTTATGTCAAAGAATAGGAATTTATAAATTCGTGATTGTTAATAATATTTTTTAATCCTTTGATATTCTAAATTATTTAATTTTAATTATTAAATTATATTATTAATGAATAAAATTATTAAATTATATTATTATTTCTCATTATTATTCCATTTCGTGTTCGTTGTTCTTTTTGGTGGTTTATATATACTATTCAATTGTATCTCAGCTTTTCTTCTATATAATTCTTGTTGACAATAAACTCAGTCATAAATTCCTATAATAATTTGTTTCTATTCTTATTATTTTTTGTAGTCATTTTCCGTATTCATATTTTTAGTTGACAATTTAAGTGTTCTTCGATTTTTTTTTATTATTATTTTTATCGTAGTCATTGTTGTTGTTGATAGTTTTCATTGACTATTCCGTTATTCTTCCATTTTTCTTCCTCATAGTCGTTGTTGATAATAAACTAAAAACACATCCGTCATGAGTTCCTGTCATTATTCCTCTCCATGATCATTTTTTTCGTATACTTGTTCTTGTTCATTGTTTTCGTTGACTCTTTGAATGTTCGTTTTCATATTTTTATTATTTTTTCTAGCATTATTATTTTTTATAATTCATGGAAGCTATTGAGAAAATATAAATAAAGACATGTATTAATCATTAATTGAGTAAAACTTATATATAATGTAGATAACAATTTTTTTATATTTTAAACAAACAGATATAAATTGTTTAGAACTAATTTTTATATTAAAATAAGAATTTATAAATAAATTTTTCTTCTCCATAGTTCTTATTGATTAAAAAATTATAAATTTTTTTTCGTGAGTTCCTATGGTTATTCTTCTCTATGATTATTCTTTTTCGCAGATGTTATTCCTGTTCCTGGTTTTTGCTAACAAAGTATTATACAAAGTAGAAATTTGATGTGATCATGTCAAGTAAATTGAAGATATTAATTTTATATAGGGCCGTGAAAAGCATGATTATAGTTTTCTCTTTTAAAAATTTAATTAATAAATCCTTCTTTGTTGCTCTCTAATTAAAGGATTATGCGTGAAATAAAGAAGATTCTTACCGCATCTTTTTTGAAAGATAAGAAAAAAAAATTAAAAGATATTATACTTATCATAAAAATAATATAATTTGTGTTTCACATACAATATTTAGATCTAACAACTGATCTAGAAAATAAAATATATAAAGGAAAATAGTAAAGTAAAGATAAATAATAAATACTAATTGACCAAGACGACATGGCAAAAAACTAATAGAGATTATGTTTGAAGTGTTTAGTTGGTCTGTTATTGGTTGATGGGGAAAAGTGGGGGGAAAAAAGAGAGATAATCCTAAGCAAGAAATCATAAATTCAAACAACAAATTTTTCAGATTTAGAAATAGATTTTCGATAACCCCAATGAGTTAGATCGACTGGTTGGAGTTGTTCTAACTTAACTAAGAGATCTCGAGTTCGAGTCTTGGGAACGTGCAAAAGCAAAAAAATAAAAAGAAATAGATTTTCGATAAAAAAAAGAGAGATAATCCTGTGCCTGCATTTACGAATTTAATTATCTGATTTCTTAATCCTATATATAGTACATACATATATGTTAGTCGTAGGTTCATATAATTAATATGTGACGAATTAACTCACCCAGCGAAAATTAGCGAAGGTGCTTTGGATCGATCAACTGAAGCCATGTCCTTTTGCATCCAAGCATACTGCAATTAATTTCCAACGCGTTTCTACATTATCAGAAGTAGGCTGCACATTAATGTATGTGTAACAGCCCGTACATTTTACCGGGACTGTAAAAACGCTTTTTACAGTAATTTACCAAATAAAAATTATCTTGGGTAACTATTTCAGGGTAAATTATGCATCGGATTCCGAAACCGAGCTCTGTCCCACGCTCGGGATTTTTCTGCGAATTTTACGGACCAAAGTTGGAATTTTTCGGGTCCAGGAATTCTCAGAAAAGTCAGGTTTAACCTCGAATTATCGGACCAGAAATAAGTCAAGGGGGTATTATTGATATTTTCTGGTCCGGACGGGACACGACTGCATAGTGCAGCGCCTTCTCCTCTGTGCCCGTGAGCTATTTCCTATGTAACCCGTGAAAATCATCCTTTTTTTTTCCGTGCCTTCCCTGCTTCCAGTGCACACCATACCACACCTTGCCTCCACCTTCACCTTCTCCTCATACTCTCTGCAAAAAATACACAACCCAGTACTCCTCTTGCAACTCCTTTCACCAAACCAAAACCAGAAACACAATAACATTAACAATATAAAAAAAAAAAAAAGAAGGAAGAAAAAGAGAACAGAAAGAAAAGAAAACCAAGAAAAGAAGCAAAAAAAAAGAAGAAAAAGGGAAGGGGGCTGTCGCCGCTCGCCACCACCATCTTCCTTTCCTCATCTTTTCTTTTTTTTTTTCTGCCGCCACCTGTGACCGGACCACCGCTGCCGACACCACCTCACAACCGACCACCAGCAGCCGCCATCTTCCCTCGCGTCGCCCTCACACCGCCGACCTCCGCTGCAGCACCACCGGACCAAGCAGCAGCAGCTCGGGTCGCGCCTTCTCCAACTCGCAACCGTCACCGCCGCCAACGTCTAGGGGCTCGATCCGACGAAGTCGCATCGCGCCGCCCTGCCGTCTGCCGTCTCCTCTTCGTGTTGCCACTACCTTCGTCGCCTCGCCGTCCGATCTGTGCCTCGCTCCCGTCCGCCACCGCGCCGCCACTCGCTAGGTGAGCAAGGCTGCAGACCCGCGGGTTGAGGATCCGGGTGGATATGACCCGTCTCCACAAACGGGTCGCAGGCTTGGGTTGAGACCATGGGCCACACGGGTACTAGGCCGAGTTGGGCTCGGGCCTGTAGCTGGTCTGGGTCCTGACTTGGGTCTGGGTTCCTGGTTTGGAGGTCTGGGCTGGGTTTTGGACATGGGCTGCATAGTAAGGCCCAGTCCGAAATTAAAAAAAAAAAGAAAATAAATTTTGAAATGAAGAAAAACAATAAAAATAAATAAATAATTATATTAGTATATTGGAATAATTTGGAAAATATGGATATTAAATGGAAATAAATACTTTGGAATATATATATATACATGGTAAATAATAATAATTTTGGAAAGTACATACTCGAGGGAAATAAAAATGGAAAGGGTATTATCAAAGTAAATACGTACCCGGATAATAACCGGATATAATTATAGTAGAATATTTCTGGCCTATGCAATTAAATGGTGAATGATGATGATAATGGGAATAACCCGGGGAAGTACCGAGTTAGCGCAGTAGTTGTTTTACGGCTTACAGTAATAGTCAAGCATTTGCATATCATCTTATATGTGCATAAATTGTTGTTTGATATAGGAATTGATAACGAGCAGTACCCTGAGGAGCCTGAGCCGGAACACTTCGAGGACTATCAGGAATAGAAAATCGGCTAAGGTGAGGATAAGTAGATATTTATATACTGCCGTAGTATCAAGTTGCTGTTTGTTTATTGTTGTGTTATATGCTTGAATAATTCTTTGTGGCTTTGAATCGTTGTTGTGAGATGAATTTAATTGGAATTTATTGCTGTTGATGTTGTTGAATCGATGTTACTGCTGATGTTATTGGTAATAGTAGGAATGTTGGTATTAGTAGGTTATTACTGTGGTTGTTGACTGTGATAATTGTGAGGATAAAATACCGTGAATAAGCTTGTATTATCCAGACGAGCGGAGAGCCTGTGAGCCTGCTCGGGATAATGAGATAATGGAGGATAATAGGAATTAAGTAACTAGGAATAATAAAATTGGTCACACTAAGACATCTAGCAAGTCACAATTAAATGTTGGAATAGCCAGATGGTAGTCTTATTTTTATGGTGCTAGGGGAGAGTGTGCTTGGGGTCTGCTCCCTGTCTGTACCAATTTTTATTTTAGGCGCTGGGGGAGAGTGTGCTTAGGGTCTGCTCCCTGTCTGTGCCAGTTATACGTGGAGGTACCAGGGCGGGGTCCACGGGCTAGCTAGCTTGGCTACCAGGCGACGACCATCATTTAACTAGTGATAGGGGCCCTGATAATAAAATTGGTATAGCGTGTCTAGTATCACAGAGTGTGTTATCTAGGGTTCTTGTGAACCTTAGCTATTTGCTGTTGTTGTGACTTGGATTATTTACGGTTGTTAGTATATGTATATTTGCTTATGGATTTTACCCGGTGAGCACTTCGAACTCACCCCTCGCCTGCGTGACCTGGTCGCATAGTTTGATTGTGCGTAGCTCAGGTACATTCGAGGTAAGCTGTGGCGCACCCTCTGCCAGGCTCGGATCCATCCTGCGTTGCATCATGTTTATACTATTGTCTATTGCTGTGTTGTATTAAGACTTCCGCTGCTTGCATTTATAACTCTGTGGATTATTGCTTGTTGTAATAATGTTCCAGAGCCGGGACGTTACAGTTGGTAGTAGAGCTCCAGGACTCCTCTAGTACGATGCAGGGTTCGGGGAAGAACCTAGCGGAAGCTGGTGGGCCTGTGACACCCCGGGGTCTATGAGGGCGGTAAGTGTACGCCGGTGCCGGGATGAGCATGGACAAGGAGCGGCTTCTGGCAGGCTTCTAGACAGAGGGGCACGGGAATGAACCGATCCACACCGGAATAGGAGAGATCCTGAGACTGTGTAGGGATGGGGCTGCACAGTTAGAGTGATTTCAAGGTTGTACAGGTATGGGACTGTACAATTGAGAGTAGCTTAAACGGTTTGATGGGTACTAACTATATCAACAAGGTGCACCCACCTTTTTGGTGCTCATTCTAGAAAAACTCCAAAGTTAAACGTGCTTGACTTGGAGCAATTCTAGGATGGTGAGCTCCTGGGAAGTTTTCCCCGGAAACGTGCGAGTGAGGACAAAGCATGTTGGAAAGGTCTCGTGTTGGTCTGTAGTGACAGTCGACAAGCCAGGACATTATAGTATGCCTATTCATAACTCTATTCAATATTCTCCTATATGGTAGTGGAGCTATTAGTTTAACCGCATATATTTCTTTTATTTCTTTAGCAGCCCATTCGTAATCTTCTTTCTGTTTGTCCATGGCCACTGACGGCAAAGAAGTTGATCCCAAACTCGATGCCAGTGCCACATCTGGGTCTGGTTCATCGAATGTCAACTCTGGTCCTTTGCCTATTGTCCAATCCAACACTATCCAACCCCTTACAAACTCCCATCATTCTGTCTCAATTCAACTATCCCACACTAACTATGTATTCTAGAGAGCTCAAATGGAGCCTTACCTTGTTGGTCAAGGAGTTTTAGGTTATGTTACAGGAGCCTTCCCCTGTCCCCCTGCTCATGTCATTGCTGATGATGGCACTCAAAATCCAAATCCAGATTATGCTCGTTGGATTCAGCAGGATCAGGCGATCCTCAGCAGTATTAATTCCTCTTTGTCTAATGAGGTGTTTCCAAATGTTGTTGGCAAATCTACTTCCAAAGCGGCTTGGGATGCTTTGGAGTCTTCTCGTGCGTCTCCTAATCAGGCGCGTCGGATGGCTGTTCATACCGCCCTCCAACAAATTTCCCACAATCCCAATGAACCAGTTCTTCAATATATGAATAGGGCTAAGCGGTATTCTGATGAACTCGCAACCAGTGGACAGTCTCTTTCTCCAGTTGATTTTTAGATCAGTCTCATCCGAGGTTTGCAGCCTGACCTCAAAAATTTTGCAACAACCATCACCGCTCGTCTTGAGCCCTTTTCTTTCTCTGAGTTGCAAGGAGCACTGATGAGCTACGAGTTCCTGAATTATGATCCTGTCAAGACACTTTCTCTTGAGTCATCCTCTCCTGCTGATTCTTCTCCCAAGGATTCCTCTATACCGGTGCTGCCCTCCATCAACACTGCATCCCGCCAACAGTTTCCCTCCTCTCCACGGGGGGTCGTGGCAAGAATAATCGTGGTGGTGGTAATTCCTCCAAGTATTATAATGATACTCACTCCTATAAGAATCAGGATACAGGAAGGCCGTGGTGTCAGTTATGTAATCAGATGGGGCATACGGCACATACCCGTTATCAACATTATGGTGCTGCTTCTCCAACAGTGAATACTGTTACCCATCCTTATCCAGTTCAACAATGGATTCCAGACACGGGTGTGAGTCATCATGTCACCCCAGATCAACATAGCATCCATCCCTATTTTGAGTATAATGGAAGTGATATGGTGCAAGTTGGTAATGGCCATGATCTACCCATATCGGGTGTTGGTAACTCTCATCTTCCCTCTTCCTCTCGTCCTTTAATTCTCAAAGATATTTTACATGTTCCTGCCATCACTAAGTCACTCTTATCTATTCAATAATTTACTCGTGATAATGACGTTTTCTTTGAGTTTCACCCTAATTTCTTTCTTGTCAAGGATTAAACCACCAAGACCCCCCTCATTACAGGCACGACTAGTAATGGTTTGTATGCCTTTTCCTCTTCACCGAAGGCTCCCTCTTGCTCTGTTGCTATGTGGCCGCCCTCAAGATATGTTTTCCGATACTGCTATACAATTACAACCCGTCTTTGCTCAATGGATACAAAATACCCATGCTTAGCGCCTGTTGCAACGGTTTGGAGAGGATACATGGCACAGACGCCTTGGTCACCCTCACTCTCAAGTTCAGCAATTTCTTTTTCAGCATCATCATATTCCTCTTGCACGAGGTTCTTTTTGTCAGTCATGTCTTGCATGTCCCTTAGGGAAATCAACACGTTTACATTTAGCTTCCAGCACTCATCGTGCCAATAAACCTTTGGAACTTGTTTTTAGTGATGTTTGGGGACCTTCCCCTCAGTTTAGTACTGATGGATGCAAGTATTATGTTGTTTTCTTAGATGATTACAATAAGTTCATTTGGTTTTATTCCATCAAAAGCAAATCTGATGTTTATCATGTGTTTTCCAATTTTCAAGCCCGCGTTGAAAGACAGTTTAACACCAAAATAAAATGTGTGCAAACAGATTGGGGGGAGAGTATAGGTCCTTAAGCACATACTTTACCCAACTAGGTATTCATCACCGCATCATGGGTCCACATACACATGAACAAAATGGGTCTATTGAAAGGCGTCACAGGCATATTGTTGAAACCGGTCTAACATTGTTGTCCACGGCAAATCTACCTCTAACCTACTGGACACATGCCTTTGAAACATCCACCTTTCTAATAAATCATCTCCCAACAAAAATACTAAACAATAAAACCCAGTATGAGATAATTCATGGACATAAACCTGACTTTACTTTCCTTCCTGTATTCAGTTGTCTTTGTTATCTGCATCTTAGACCTTATCATACTAACAAACTGTCTTTTAGATCAACTCCATGTGTTTTTCTTGGCTATAGTCCTCAGCATCAGGGATACAAGTTTTTGGATTTGACTCAAAAATGAATGTATGTTGCACGCCATGTCCGTTTTTATGAAGATATTTTCCCCTTTAATAAACATAAGTTCTACTCCAACATCTACTTCCCCACAATGGGTATCTGTGCCATTATCTGTGTTCTTCCCGGATACAGCCCCCATACAACAAACGCGAGGTATGCCTTGTCCTTCCTCCTCTCCTTCCTCTCCTTCCTCTTCACAGCCTTATACTACTTCACAGTCCACACCAGCTTCAGGTCCAGCACGACCACAACATAATTTCTCTTCTCCCATGACGACTCCTACTGCTACCCGACGACACCTTAATTTCTCTGGCACCGACCTTCCAACCTCATCTTCTCCACCTTCTCTTGACTCTAACTTGAGCCCTAGCCCAAGCCCTCGCCCATTTCCTGAAGTAGAACCTCCCCGCAAGACCCTTCGTACTGACCGCAAGCCACCACAAAGATATTCCCCATCCAATTACCTTGCTCACTCCAACTAACCCCCAACATCCGAACCAACTTCGTATACAGAAGCTTTCAGGTATAAGGAATGGAGGGATGCTATGCAAGATGAAATTAATGCATTGCTTAGCAATAAAACATGGACGTTGGTTCCTTAAAATCTGTCCATGAACATCGTGGGCAATAAATGGGTCTATCGAATCAAGAAAACAGCTACTGGGGCCATAGAAAGATTCAAAGCTCACTTAGTAGCTAAGGGCTTCCATCAACGTCATGGTATTGACTATAAAGAAGTTTTTAGCCCCGGCATCAAATCTGTCACGATTCGAGTTGTGCTCAGTTATGCTTTGTCTCAAAATTTTGATGTCAAGAATGCGTTTCTCCATGGCACTAATGATGAGGATGTTTATATGGCACAACCACAGGGCTTTATTGCACCAGATAAACCCATGCATGTGTGCAAACTCCAACGATCACTCTATGGCCTAAAGCAGGCGCCCCGACCCTGGTATAAAAGGCTTAGTGACTATTTGCTTCATCATGGCTTCCGGGCTCTCGATCTGACACATCTCTATTCATCTATCATCATGGTTCCTATATTGTTTATGCCTGGGTTTATGTTGACGATATACTGTTGACAGGAAACAATGCAGCTTTTATTCAGACACTGAAAACACGCTTGGGGACAGAATTCTCAATTTGAGACCTAGGGCGACTCAGCTACTTCCTTGGCATAGAAGTACAGTACAACCCACAGGGTATGCTCCTCTCTCAATGAAAATATATCCATGATTTGTTGCTCACTGCAGGTATGGCTAATTGTAAAGAATTGCGAACACCAGCCTCAACTTCTGTCAAGCTGCAGAAACATGGTGGGAAACCCTTTCAAGATCCCACACTTTATCATAAAATCATGGGTTCCTTGCAATATTTGGGAATCACACGGCCGGATATTGGCTTTACAGTCAACAAAGTTAGCCAGTATATGCAACAACCAATCGAGGAGCACTTTCAGGCAGTGAAAAGAATTCTGCGATATCTCAAGCACACTCAAGGACATGGGCTTCTTTTTACTCGCGGGAAGACAAGTAGTCTGTCTGTCTACAAGGACGCAGACTGGGGAGAGAACTTGGATGATCGCAAATCAACGGCAGGTTACTTGGTCTTCCTTGGCAACAACTTGATTTCATGGGCGTCGCGCAAACAGCACACAGTGGCCCGCTCATCCACCGAAGCAGAATACAAAGCTCTAGCAGATGGGAGTGCTGAGTTGATCTGGGTTCAATCTTTGCTGCGCGAGCTCGGTATATCAACTTCTATTCCGATTCTCTGGTGTGACAATATTGGAGCCACCCATCTCAGTCAAAACCCAGTTCACACACTAGGACCAAACACGTTGATCTTGATTACCACTTTGTTCGAGACAGAGTTACTTGTAAGCAGCTACGGGTAAAGTTTATTAACAGTGAACATCAGCTAGCTGATATTCTGACAAAACCATGTCTTCCCAGCGATTCACTTGGCTAAGGACAAAACTGAACCTTTGCTCAACCACCGGTTCAATTTGCGGGGGAATGTTAGCACAAGATAAGTCTCACAAGATAATTACAAAAGAAGATTAACATTATCAGAAGTAGGCTGATAAACCTTAGCCTATAGATCAGATACAGATAGTTCACACAATAATATACTACTCCATCACTTGTGTCTCATGTAACCTAGTTTCTATAAATCTCTACCCACTGTACACCTGCACATTAATGTATGCCTATTCATAACTCTATTCAATGTTCTCCTATACATAGCAAGTGTGCAGGTAATAAATAATTCGGCCTTTGTTTCTTAACCTGCTCAGAGTTTTGTGTCTAGTCATGCTCGGTTGATATAATAGTGAAGTGAACGCTTCCTTTGTCTATGGAGTACCATGGCTTATCCTTCTCAGAGGTAGGCATTGGGAAGTAGGTCTTGTAAGGGATTCCACAATCTCCACCTGAGTCAGGAGTTACATACTTTGATCCTGAGTTTATGTAATCCCCGCAAAGATAAAAAAAAAAAGTAAAACAATTAATTAATCTGTGACAGTATATGTTCATACGTATGGGATTGATGGATGTTTTCAATTACCTCTCATGATCTCCAATGGCGGTCATGTAAGGCACTTGAGAAGCCATTGGACTTATAAGGCTGAGGACGAAATCCCATTCAACTAAGAAGCTTGTTGCGTAGCTTATGTCTCTAATACAAATTATGAGTAATCGTGATTTTTGTATCCTATCTACGCTTATTAACAATAATAATAATAATTCTATTTATATATTTATAAGGGTTAGTTTTATCAATAATAGTAATAATAATTTAAGGGTAATTGAGTCAATTTGCCGGGTTTTTTAGAATTGGTGTTTTTATACAATATATAGATTACACTGGTTTAATCATGTCGATCAAATTTTGTTAGCCTGCAGTCTAGTGCAAGGGCAAGAATCAAATCCAGTTTGTTAGACTAATTGCCCTGTCCTATGTTATGTCTTTTGCAGAGAAGTGAAGGGGGAGGTTCATTTCAAGCTTGGACACACTAAGGATGATGCTCATGCATGTGTGGTAAGCTATTCTTTCATCCAATTTCAGTTTTTATCTGAGGAATGTGGATTTCTTTTAGGAGTATACTAGTTAACTATCCCGCGCGTTGCTGCGGGATATAGAGTTGAAATAGAATATTAAGTTTATTTTATTGTTTTATACATAGCAACCCTATTATTTTACTATAAATCACAAAAATTTTAGTAAATAATATATAATTAATTCTTATTTTATTTGTACAAATAACCATACTATAAAATAATATTAGTGAAAAAAATAAAAATACAATAACAAATAAATTGAGGAATCAAGCTATAACCTTTCAAGTTTATTTTTTTTAAAAAAATTACTATACAGATATAGATGTTTCTGGGTCAATTAATGAATAATCATATGATGTTCAGAAAAAAAAAAAAAAACTTAAAACGATAAGGGACATGTGTACAGTTGATGGATTGAATTTTGCCATTTGCCCAGGCATTACTTGGATTGAGTGGAGCTTGCAAATTCTCTGATCATAAAGCCACATAAATAGTTCCACACTAACATGGTGTTGTTGTTCGTGGGTGCAAGAATCCAGCTCTTTAATCAGGCCATTGGCTAGTGACCGAATATTTTTCCATCATCCTTAGTTTGATCTTTTCTG
The DNA here is from genome assembly GCA_028386065.3 of Turnera subulata. Taxonomy (NCBI): domain Eukaryota; kingdom Viridiplantae; phylum Streptophyta; class Magnoliopsida; order Malpighiales; family Passifloraceae; genus Turnera; species Turnera subulata. The sequence goes on from JAKUCV010006301.1 coordinate 60,295, forward strand.
AAGTGTTACTCCATACTCACACCTTGAGACATCGATCCTGTCCATTTGGTGTGCTTGTGTTGTGCACTTCATTTTTCTTGCTAACACCTTTTAACCGTAATGCTTGAGCTTAACTTTGACCTGCCTATGGCATTTTCAATTGTAAAGATTACCACAATAAGAAAAAAAAAACAAAAAGCAATATAATATACAATTAAGGAAAGTATTCAATAAAAACATAAGAGCTCAATCTCAATAATTATTTGTACTGGAACTTTAAGGAAAAGAACAAAAGATTTAGATCAAGATACGTAGGTGTGGAGCGAGATCCTGTTTTGAACAATCTCTTCTAATTATGCACTTTTTTTCAGTCTAAACACGACCTAGTTGCTTATGGCTCATAAATTTACTACTTTAGCATAGCTGGCCACTGAACAGAGATACCTAGCTTCAAGCATAAGATTGCATGACGCAATTCAAAATTATCTTTCAATATTGTTAGAAAATGCCTTATAATATTGTTAGTTACCACTTGGATTATAATATCAGCTACATCTTTTGAATTTATACAAAGCAAGATATTAACTACTAAAATATTTTAGCAGGATCTCGAAATCAAGAATCTCATTGTTGTATGTGGCTAACAAAAAAAAAGTTGAGACAAAGATCATCTAGTCTAATATGAAATAACAGAGTTTTTTTTTGTAACATAAAGAAATGTTGTATTGTGACTCTGTTATTTGTGTTTTGAAAAAACTCTGTTATTAATGCACACTTCTATTTTTTTCATTTCAAAAGTTTTCAATAAGACAATTTAATGATAGATGCACCTTCTTGTTGCTTGCATACTCTAGCCAACCAAAACTTTGAAGTTAACTAGATTTAAACAGTAATATAATATACAAACAAAAGTTACAATATTTGTCACCTGATTATCCCATGTGTCAATCTTTTGGCATCAATAGCTTTTGATAGAGCCTCGGTCTTCTCTTGCCATTTTTTTTTTCCAAAAAATTACAAAACAAAAAGTCAGAGTTATCATCGGAAGGACTTGGATTGTATTTGAAGTGTTAAATAAACCAATTCACTTCACTTGTTTTAAAACTCTGTAACCTTTGTTCAAACAAAAAAAAAAGATTTAACTCTGTAATAACCTAATTAGTAGGAGAACAAACCAAATATATTTGCTGATATACCTCCTTGTATTCCATAGTAGCCACTTATGGTTACAGCTCTGCATCTTCTTCTTTTTTTTCTTTCTTATTGAACTTTTTTCAATTATTTCAGTGAGAACAAACAGTTGAATATTAACCAAAAAAAATCAAACAACCATGAGGTTTGGGACAAATAACAAAAATAAAATGGTAAACTGTTATAGAATTCTTAATGTGACTTGATAAGAGAACTGAAAACTTACAACTTATGACCCAAATATATGATTGAGGAATTTCAAGTTTTGACAACGGTTCTGCTTTCAGTTTCGTTAGTTTTGAAAATCTTTTTGTTCTTCATTGACTATAGAGTAGCAAAGGGTTGATAGATGGAGGAATTAATAGAGAGGTGGAGAGAAAAGGAAGTATAAAGCAATACGATTGCCGAGGATAGCACTGCCAAAGGGAATGAAAAGTTCAACCCAAAAAATAGAAAAAATGGTTAAAAAATTAATTTTAGATGCATGTAAATATAACGTGTCACCCACATAATACTTGCTTTTACACTTCTATATTTACAATAAAACACGTTAGCTTTCCATCAAAAAAAAAAAACACGTTAGCAAGGTAGACAACATATTTAAAAGTTTAAACGTGGCATGGCATTGTGGTTGCCCAAATTTAAAAACGACACTACAACAGGGTAGTTGCTTCATAGTAGTGTACAAGAAAACAAAAGCACTTGTACTGTGAATAAAAAAAGAATAATTAGACGACCAAAAATAACAATAATTAAACAAAGGATAAATTTGTCAAATCAAAATTTTTTGAGGCAAATTTGTCATTTCACTTCGTATAACCCTTCCCTGTTTTAGTATATATAGATAATATGTGTCTTTAATACTTTCATGTTTCCTTTTATGCAGCCTGTGTCGACAACCTGCATTCCCATTAAATGAATATTGGATATACAAGCACTGTGTAATTTTCTAAAAATGATAGTGTTAATAAAAAAAAAAAGAACAAGAAAGGAATGTTGCTTCCTTTCTGATTAATTTTCCAAACAACACTTGGAAAATTTTTCAACTGACTAGCGGGAGTCTTCACCCCACATCCAAATTTGCACGTCGACAAATGTTTAAGGGCCTGTTTGGAATGTGGGGTTGCCTTGGATGCGATTGAGCCTGGGATCAAAACCAGGATGGGATGGAATTGAGCCTGGGATCAATCCCGGACCATCCTGTTTGGTTGCTGGGATGGTATTTGGGCCTGGGATGGGATTACAGTATAAAATTATATTTGGTTTGTGGGTTTGGGATTGAGTTTGGAGGCAATTTGACTAGTTTGCCCTTGGGTTTGAACTTGGTGTTTGGTTGGTGGATTTAGGTTTGGGATGGGTTTGGGATTATAATTTTACTTTTCTATTAAATTTTTTTATAGAAATGTATTTTTTTCAAAAATATAATTATTTAATAACAAAACCCATTTAATTGAATATGTACTTTTTTTACATGTATTATTTTTTGGAACCAAGACATTAACTCATAAATTATTAGTGACTTGTACATTTTCCCATTTATATTTTTTGAGAGTAAAATGTAATTTGATTTAAATGGTGTGCATGTAATGTTTTTGACATGTATTATTGTATGGAGCACAATCCAAATAGCATAAGAACGAAGCATCCATTACACATTATAAAACCACAAAGTCATCAACGAAGCATCCATTACATATTTTAGGTAACATCCAAACCTACAATTATTTTCATTTTGCCATGAAAATAAGCAATGTCATGGCAAACATGCCAACAATCACACCAATTAGAAACATGTTCATGTCTCGAGTCGTGAACCCCCACTTGGTATGCGTTGTGTCCTTCATTGGGACGGTTGCACCGAATTGGTATGTGCCACGATTACTTGACTCGGCAACATCATCTATGATTGCATCTTGAAAATGATCGGCGAACCCATCACTCCTCACTCATCACATACGCAAGTTTCGCCTCATCGTACGTATTGTATCCTTTGTAAGTGGCATTTGGGAATCCGTCTACCACGGATTTAACCGAAGCCCAATCCTCGTATATGCCATTACGACGGCCGTTGTAAACGACATAAAATTTGTACTTCCCCATTTTAGTACACCTACAAAGATGACAACAAAAGAATCATCACAACTCGAAAATCATGAGCAAACGAAGCTATCACATCATTGCATTCAACTAATCAAATAAAACATCCATACATAACCAAACAAGTTAGAATAGAACCCACAATCAAACATAAACTACCCATACATAACCAAGCAAGTTAGAATATAATCCACAATCCCAAAGGCACCAACAACATCCAAAGCT
>JAKUCV010006303.1:4490-61554 GCA_028386065.3 Turnera subulata
AGACAGTTGCAGATTCTACAACCGAGGCTGAGTATATTGCAGCCTCAGATGCAGCGAAAGAGGCTGTTTGGATCAAGAAGTTCGTAACTGAACTTGGGGTGGTTCCTAGTATTGAGAGTCCGATTGAGCTCTATTGTGACAACAATGGAACAATCGCACAAGCTCAAGAACCTAGATTCCACCAAAGATCCAAACATATACTCCGACGCTATCATCTTATTCGAGAGATCATAGATAGAGGCGATGTCAGGCTGTGCAGAGTTCCTTCTGAGAACAATGTAGTAGATCCCTTGACGAAGCCACTCACGCAGCAGAAGCATGATGGTCATTGCGCATCCATAGGTATTAGATACATGTATGATTGGCTTTAGTGCAAGTGGGAGATTGCTAGTTATATGCCCAAAAGCCAATCTGTGGATGATTGTAGTCATGTATATACATTGAGATTATTCCAATAAATATGATTATGAGATAATTACTTGCACATATTTATAACCCTAGTTTATATATTTGATATATTCTTAAATGTCCCTAGTCGGTTATTATTATGGACGGGTTGTAATAATAAATTAAGACTAGCGTATGTTGTGAATTTATATGTGATATGAATTCTACATACGGGTACAAGTTAGAGAACTTGTGGACCGAACCGACCCACATAAGAACACTACATGGAACGTTATATGTATGTCATTAGTGTTTCTTATAGATGTGTTGTCCTTCGACCTGAGATCGTCAAGGTATCCAACATATGAATCATATGCTTTGATATTATACCTAGTCACCTGTAACTGGGTGGACATAAGGGTAATCATTGGGTATATGACTAGTATGTAGAGGGTTTTGATTGATCAAGACGGGATTCGTTCGACCCATATAACGGGTATATTATCATATGATTTCTTGATAGAGTTGAACTACATGGCCATGCTCGGATTAGGTGATATGTTGATATCACGGGTATCCGTTTTATACAGTTAACTCGTGGATCAAGAAACATAGATTAGACATATATGAGATTGGCATATTCCATGTCTCATGTTTGATCTTGATAATGGGACGAAAGGACGATGACATATTCCGAGGCATAGAGAATCAGTAATGATCTTGTCGTTCGGGTAGCAATGATGTGTTGTTAGACGCCGCTCTTTGTTTATGATTGTAAAATGAGATTTTACAATCATTTTCGGACGTTACAAGTGCCTATAGGGTCACACACATAGAACCGTTGATTCGGGCAGGTGGTTGAACCGTGGTTGGATCATGGTTGGACCGGGGTGTAGTTGGATCGTGGTTGGACCATGGTTGAACCAGGGTCGTTTTGGGACAATAATTAGCAGAATTATTGACCTGAGTTAGTGCATGATTGAGTGTTTTGTGTCTGGTTTTTCATTAGTGGAAGCATGATAAGTGAGGGTCACTTTCATGGGCCATTAGTGTTGGCCATTTAGCTCCACTAATTGGAGGTGATTAGGGGTTGATTGTGATCAGATTATTTTCACCTCCACTCCTGCCTTTACCATGTTTTCAGACCTCCCAAAACACTCTGAAATTCTCTTCTTCTTTGAGAAAGAAGCAAGAGCCATTGCACCCCAAAATACACACCCATATACAAGCTCCTTCCTTTGTTGCTAGCACACCAAGAGGGAGTGCTCGTTCTTGGATTCGTGTGACGGTTCCGGGAAGATCAAGGTTCGTGTGGATACCTTAGAGGAGGAGGATGTTTCATCCTGCTCTTACTGATTCCTTCCAGCTATTGAGTGAAAGACCTCAAGGAGGAAAGGTAAGTAAAAATTGTTATTCGGTTTAGTAGCTTCACATGCGGTTCTTGTTTTGTTTCCTTGATTCTGCTGCTTCTTGAGCCTATTATGAGTGTCATATAGCTCTTAGGAAACTTACAGTATCCACAGGGACTGGGTTGAATCCGTTTTCCTTAAATTTCGGACAACTAGACTTGAAAACAATTAAACAGGGATGGATTTGGGTGAATAATAATTAAGAAGCAAAATAAGCAGTAAAATAAATGTAACAATAATTTAAACAAGGAAGAGATCAGGAATGGTGAATTCTTAGGCATCCAGGGGTTCACATGCTCTGTCTTATGCGTGTAAATTGCTCGACAGCCTCATCACAGGGTGAGCCTGTGGGTGAGGCTGTGACTAATGAGAAGTCTTGACGGGGCTCCCAACCTAAGGTACTATCAACGGCTTTCGATCTTATTGATAGTTCCCTAAGCTTCCATCTACCCCCCTATCACTAGAGTAAACGTCTACTTAAGGATGAAGTTTAATGTTGGTGCTAATACCCACAGTCTCTCCCTATCTTCTTTTAAATGTCTAAGGAGTGAAGGCTGACTATTGTAGGTCTAGCACTCCTGGCTTCTCCTTTCGGTCCTTCACCAGGTTGCTACTAAACTAAGAATATGCCACCCAATAATCAATCAAGAATCAAATTAGGTGTTGGGTTATCTCTTGACTATGCTTTCATGGAATGAGGCTGTGCTGGGCACAACCTGATGTTGTTGACAGCAAGGGAGTCAATTATAAGATTGGTTCTTGCAGGCGCTCTCAACCTATATTGCACCCATTTGCTTTCGCTCACAGGTGCCTCCCATGGTTCTCATCTTCCATGTGCTTTCGCATTGGTCAAACTCAGGGGATTAAGATCGGTGTTGAGGCTAATTCCTCATTTAGTTTCTAACCCCGTCACAAGCTAGAAGGCTAAGTGTTTGTTGTTGTTGTTGTAGTCGCTATGGTTTCTCCTTTCGGTCCTTCACCTAGCTGTTTGTATTCATGCATGGTTTGATCAATACTCAGACATGTAGCAAGCTCACAACAACTAAAACAAAAAATATGATTAAGAACATAAAAATGAGCAATTTATTACATAAGAACCCAAGAAGGGGTTGTTTAGTTCATACTCAAAATTACAAAACAGATGGGTGTATGTGATGGCATAATTTTTGGGACAATTTGGGGGGCGACACGATTTCTGCCCAGAAAAGGGTGCAGAATCATGTTTCCCCTTGAACCAGAGGTGTTTCTGGGTTCTGCCCCTGTTCCAAAACTTCTGCAAGTTCTTTGTACTTTCTGGGTTGATCTCTGGATTCCCCGATGCCAGGATGCCTTTCTCCTCTTCTCTTCACCCTTTTTTTAGTCGCAGCTCCCTTCTCTTCCTCCTCCCCACTTGCTGGAGAGCATGGGTGTTTGGGCAAGTTGGCTTCTCTGTCCTCCAGCGTGTGTGTCAGGTTAGGCATGATGGGCACCAAGTTGATTGGTGGATTGTGAGTTCCAAGGCATCCTTTGTAGAGGATAATTGTTCTTTAAGGTACATTCCCTCTGAGTGGCATGTGCCTATTCCTTTTTCCCTGGAAAGTGTTCTGGAAACGTCAGGAGAATGCTTATTTATGTTAGTGGAGCATTTGGTGCAAGTAGTGCAATTTTATATTATTCCTGAAATTTTTGGGTTTTGCAGGATGCACAGCATGAGGCTGTCGTCACACAGGCTGATGTTGTGACAAATCTATTTGCAGCTCTCTTTCGATTACTCCTCCGGTTGATTTCAGCCTCTTCTGTAGATGATGAAACGTCATAGGTTCTCTTTGCATAGAGGGGAGGATTGTGAGTTTCAGTGGGGATCTTGTGATTTGAAGATGGTTTGCAGCCTTCTAGTGAAACTGCAGTGAACACAGCCTCATCCACTGGCTCAAGGGTTCTGCAATAGGTTCATGCTATGGCTGAGGCTGTATCTTCAAATTCTTCAATGAAATCTTCCCGAATTGGTCGAAATGCACCTAAAATCACTAATCATGCAGTATGGTGGGATTATAGGAAATATGATGAAATAGTGCATTTGGAGGCGTATGATCATAATGAAATATGAGCGATTTATCTCTAAAAGCATGACTAAAACTACGCATATTTCACATGCATCAAAATACCCCACACTGAAGATTTTGCTTGTCCTCAAGCAATTAGAAAAATAAAAGGAGGCATGATTTGAAGGGAAGAGAAGGCTGATCTCAATGCATCAACTTTTCACTATGCTTCTCCCTTGTGATGTCTCAATTTATGCATTCTTTTATTTTCCTCCATAACTGCATCAATCTCAAACAAATTCCTTGTCAGTAGTTTTTGTCATAAAAATTCACAGGAATAATCTTTCAACTAACCTCCAGTCATCTGTCGTCAAATGGATCCTGCCGACATCATTTTTCGGGAAGTGAAAACATTACCTCATATGCAGACCCATTATCCATTATCTCCACTAATGTGCAAAAGTAATCAAGCAAGGAACTCCAGGACTTTTCTGTGTTGTGCCGAGGCTAGGGTGATGGTCGTCAATGGATGGTGGATGGACTGAGCAAAAGTTGGTGGCCTGTGAACTCGAAACCTCCAGTTTATTTTGTTGACAGTCTGAGGCTGTACAGGGACTGTTGACTCTATATCCCTTCCGTTTTCATGCTACCTAGAGGCTCAATGTATCTTCTTGTGTTGAGATGGAGTTCGATTCACAAAATGTTTCTTTTCTCCTAATTTCTCTTTCCCATGTCTTTCTTTTCCTTACTGGCAGCCTCGTTTTTGCTCTATGAACTTGAATTTTTTTTTTTTTTTTTGCAGCTGGGAAGAGGGCAGTACAAGATGTGTGGTAGCATTCTAGGTATGTATTTGTTAAGTGCAAATAGCCTCAGATGCTTGGTAGGATTGAATCTTGTTCACAGACTCATCAACAAGGTGAGGATTTTGGAATGAAATTGTGCCTTAGCACATGATGGCCCCTGTTTTGGCTTCAAGTGGCTGAGGTGAGGTGAAACAGGGTGAAGGAATAAATTGGGGCCATCGCAGTCGGCTCAAATGGGGTTGCAATGGACAGATGAGTGTGGTATGGATTTATGTGGTCTGTTGGGTATGCAAAAGACAACCTAGATCCTTTCCTTACTTGAAGAACTCTTACTTGAATTTCGCCTTGACAGGGATAAGGATCTGTTCTGAAGGTAGACAGGCTGAGCCTGTGGCATTTTGAAAACCATTTAGCAAGATTCTTCTTATCTGACAGATTCATGGAGTGCAATTGTTTAATTGTACCTGTTCTGCTTGTTTTGAAAATGAAGACAAGTCCTGAGATTAAAGATTGAGCAGTATTAAATGGAAAAGAGAAAGAAGCATAAATATTACGACAGGCTCACACTGTGGAAAAGCATAATGAAGAACAGAATAGCATTGAAATTGCATTGGTCATAGAATAATACACAAGGCAAAATTCCACCCTAAAAATACCCCAAACTGAAAATTTTGCAGTGTCCTCACTGCTAAAACTAAACAGAAAAATGGGTGCAATGTTGAAACAAATGCAAACCAAAGAAACACACATAAGTGAAAAAGAAATAAAAATGTGCTACAAAAATACCCCAAACTGAAAGTTCTATCCTATGTGGTGGGGGTTAAACATCCTAAAAATAGACTAGAGGTGCTGAAAAGTTGAGTTAGCGGCGGGGCCTCTTACTGCTTGATGGGGAAAATGAGGTGTTAGAGTATTATGGGAGTCTGACACAGCCTCAGCCTGTGATGGGGCTGTGCAAGCGTCAACTTACCTATTGGCAAAGAAATCCTTAAGACTAAAAATCATTAAGGGTCTAGAGGGACTTCTCTGATGAGTCTCTAACTTGACGACTCCTTTCTCCAATGATTTTCAGCACCTGATTGTCTAAAACAAAAGAGACACACAAAACAAAAACAAAACAAAATAACAAAATAGAAATTAACATAAGGCAAGGGAAATAAAAAATTACCTCGCTTGGGTTGCCTCCCAAGAAGCGCTTCTTTCATGTCTTGTAGCTGGACATCCTCCTTGTTTAGATGATTGGAGGGTTCTGAGGAGATTGACTCTCCCTGAAAACGTCCATGGTAGGGTGATAGATTTTTACCTTTTTACGATGGACCATGAACAGGCTGATTCCGTCACCTCCAATCTCCATTTCCCCATGAGAGAAAAAGCGAAGAATGGTGAATGGACCTGTCCACTTGGATCGCCTCTTTTCCCAGAAAAGGACTTGGCCTCCCATCTTGAAGACACGTTTGGTGTTTTGCTCATTGTTCCTTTTTAGGGGCTTCTCCTTGTAAGCCATGGTACTACCGTTCACATCCAAATGCCCCCTGCTCAATCTTCTAGAAAGAATTTGTGCAAGGTGTTAGAACAATGACCCTTCGCTAGAGGGGGGGTGAATAGCGATAATCGAATAAAACCGAAATAAGCAGGAATTAAATGCGGAATTGAAAGAATGAAGGACAAGCAATTTATCCTGGTTCACACACACTCTACTAGTGTGGCTAATCCAGCCCTTCAAGTCTCACTTGAAGATTTCACTATCTACGTTAAGCTTACGGGAAAGGATACCACACCTTAAGACTTCTCACACAAGAAGATATACCCTCTTCTTGTGAATCTAAACAAGGGAACTAACCTCCCTTAAGGTGTATGAATACACAATCACTCAGAACAAAAGACTCTCTCAAAGAGCAGGTATGAGTGTACAAATGAAGCTCTAAAAGGCAACTCTCATTCCTCAAAGGATATTGGCTCAATTAGGATTTGTAATGTATGTATGAATGAATAGCATGAATGTAGAGAGTTGATTGGTTTTGAAACACAGCTAAAAATGCTCAATTTATAGCTTTGAAAAGTTATAGAGCCGTTTTAAATCCACCCAAAAACAGCCTTAAACAAAACATAGTGGGTGCTGAAAAGTTGTCTGCTACAACGGCAAAACATCGATGTTTTGCATCTAAACATCGATGTTTTAGCCAACATTTTAAAATAATTGTTCCAACGGCTAGTAGAACATCGATGTTGCATTTTAGAACATCGATGTTTCCATACTCAACATCGATGTTCTTCAATTCAACATCGATGTTTTTTGGCTTCGCAAAAATATGATGGAAAAGGGTCTATGCCAGAACATCGATGTTGGAAAATGAAACATCGATGTTTTGCGCAACATCGATGTTTAACTGGCCAACATCGATGTTTTTTGGCTTCGGCAAAATTATATTTCAAAGACAATTTTTCATGAATATCGATGTTGGATAGTAAACATCGATGTTTTGACCAACGGTCACAAGAACATCGATGTTTTGTAGTCCAACATCGATGTTTTTCTGCTTCTGCCAATTTTTGTAAAAATGCTTGGAATCAAGAACATCGATGTTTATACCATAACATCGATGTTATTTTGGCTCGGCAAAAATCCTTTTAAAGTGACTGGAAAGAAACATCGATGTTATCTTTTAGAACATCAATGTTATGCCTAATTTTAAAACAACGGTCACTAGAACATCGATGTTTGGGATTCCAACATCGATGTTTAACTCCACAACATCGATGTTTAAATCCACAACATCGATGTTCATGGCACGAAAAACATTTTTATGCTTGGAAATATGTTATGTTATGCATGAGCAAAATTCATCTTATTTTGAGCCAATGTCCTAGAAGAGTTGAGTGTTATACCTTGTACAATTTGTGGATCTAACTCTTCTTTCTTGGCTCTTCAATTCTTATACTCATTCATTTTGATCCTTTGTTCTTGAATGGTTTCTTGTGCTTGAGGATTGGTTTGACTTCATTTCTTTTTGCTTCTTCTTTGTCATGATCTTGAATTGGTTTGTCAATTACCAAAACCTGCAATGAACCATGAGTTCTAACAATTTCCCCCTTTTTGATAATGACAAACAATTAGAAGTATATGCCAATATTAGAGATATACAATAAATTCCCCTTATATGTTCTAATTTATGATTCCCCCTATCTAGATGCATATACTTCTTCTTATCTTCCCCCTTTTGGCATTAGCAAAAAGAAATGATGAGGGTTTAGAAAGATGGTTCCTATTTTGCTTCAATCTGAATTGATCAAACATCGATGTGTATGATAACAACATTGATGTTGTTGGTTGCACCCGATTTTTGTTCCCCCTATCTTTTGGCCTTAGTGAGGGGTACCTGCCAAACATAGTTAGACGAGCCTCGGGTGCTCAAGTTAGCAAAGATAATACATGAGTTTTATGGAGATGAAACATGTGTAACATCTTGAAGAGGTGGTAAGTGCCCCTCTGCCCCTAAGAGACATTTTCTTCTTGTCGTCAGTGCACCGGGCTCGAGAAATTGTCTTGTCGGTTGGACTTTGATAGTCTCCGATACCTAGCTAGATAAACAGCAAATCTCGTGACAAATCAATAATGCAATGTTAGGCTCGGATTTTCAACAAAGCAAATTCTTGATTAGTTGAGAAATTGGCGGTTAGTAATAATGAAATTGGCGTTTCTGTTTGTCGAAGTATTTCTTAATCTCTGGCAAATGTGGTAGGGGTCGGCCCTTGGAACATTGCAGCTTTGATTCTATAAAAGGCAGGGATTAAGCTCATTAGACAAAAAATTATAAGCCAACTTCAGAAAGAGAGATTAGTAAAAAATCAAAAACAAAGAGAAAATGCCTGCCCCTTCCTCCGTCTTTTTCGTTGAAGGTGCAAACGTAGGAAGGAGAAATCGGTTGTCCTTTAGTATCGTGAATGAGCCACAGGGGCCATTGCCAGAGGAGCTAGGAAGAATTTCTCGCCTTGTCTTTGTAGACGAAATCTATTCGTCCCGATTCTTTATTACCCCTATGGAGGAAGTCATATTTCTGGATCATCAGCAAACTCTGCGAGCTTCCTACTATGGTACGGCTAACTCCACCATGTTTTTTATTTCTGAAAAATTTCAGGAGCTTCAGTTGGAACCATCCTACCAGACGTTGAATGAGGGCGGTTATTACCAAATTACTATGACATCTCAGAGCATTCCTCGAGCAACTGGAGTAGCGCCCACTTGGCCAAAGATTCGCCTTTTGGTGTGGAACTGCAAGGGCATCACAGCACGTTCCCAAGATTTTGTCCGAGTCCTGCGAGACCTGAAGAACCAATACAAACCCAATATGGTTCTGCTTACCGAGACTCAATGGCAGCAAACTGGAAATCACGGAGCTATCCCTCTTCGCTTTCCACCAACACAACGGTTCGAGCTTCCTGGCCAGAACAACTCAGGTGGGATGTGGTTTGCTTGGAGTCATTGTATTAGGGTTAATATAGTTAATACCCCTAATGGCTTTTCTGTAACAGCTGAACCCAATCGTTAGAAGCACATTGTAATAAATATATATGATGTAATCGAGTGTTGTGTTTTAAGATTCAGCAGCTATACTCAGTCTTTATGATCAATAAAAGTAATTGTGCTTTGTGTATGATATGAAGTTCTTTCATGTGAATGTTCATCAAGCTAGCTAGTGTTTCTTAATTTGATCAATTGTGCACTAACTATATGCTTAACATGAATTGAAAGAAATCTGAATAATTTTCCTGAATTTAGTCATAAATATGCTACCTAAACTTTCTAACTTCATGTGAAAAATTAACTTACTGAAATGACAACAATGGAGGAACATCGATGTTCACAATTTAAACATCGATGTTTATTAAAAAAATTCTTACCGACCATCGATGTTTGATACAAAACATCGATGTGCATTCTCAATTTGAGGCTTGGCGGCTCTTATTGGAACATCGATGTTTTCTAGACAACATCGATGTTTTTCAGCTACAGGTTGGAAAACCGGTGAGCTGAAAATCACAGAACATCGATGTTGCTTGTTAAACATCGATGTTTCTCCTATTGGTCCGGTTTTGCACTATCACTTAGTCTTGAATTTTGGATGCTTCTTTGGTCATTTGCTTGGAGCATCCGCAATCAAGGTACCAAAGTACACTTGATGCCTTCAAGCATACCTGCAAAACGAATCAAAAGGATTTTGGTAACCAAATCTTTTTGGGTCCTTGGTGGTTAGGAACATAATAGTGATGAGCCTTATTTTGTGCCCAATTTCTATGCCTAGTAAAGCATACCGGGGCAATGTGTCCTATTCTGTTACAATAGTGACAAGTAACGTTAGGATTGTGCATTCTTCTAGGTTTGTTATAGGTACCATATTGCCTATGTTTATGCAATCTATCATACTTGTTTTCCCTAAATTGAGTCACATATTTCCTAGGTTTTGTAAATTGTAGCCTTTCATTTTTAGCGGTGCGTATATGTGATCTTCCAATGTTAGCATTTGATCTACCATTGTAAGCATACATTTTAGCATAGCGAACTTTTCCACTACTTGCATTTGGTTTGGCATTTTGACCATATGACCTTCTATGATGAATACATGATCTTGTGTCATGAGCATGTGATCTATTATGATAAGTAGAAGATGAAGCATCATGTTTATGTGTCTTAGCATTAAGCACAGTAGGTTTGATATCATTTGACACATTAGATGCACCTAATCCTTGTTTTTGTGTTGAACTTCTTTGTTGTCCTAGAAGAAGATTAAGACTATCTCTACCATTAGTAAACTTCTCTAATGTATTCTTCAAATCATCAACTTGATGCTTAAGAGATTCATTCTCTTTTGCCAACTCAACACAAGAACATACATTTAAGGATATCTTCTCATTAAGTTCATTGCAAGACATATTAAGAGCATGCTTTTCTTTTCCAAGCTCATCAATTTTGCTTAACAAGTCATCCTTATCATGTGATAATAACTCTACATTATTTTCTAGGGTCTTGTTCTGTTTCTTTAAGTTCTTATTAACATTTGAAACAGAAATGAATTTACTATACAATTCACTAAATGCAGCTTGCAGCTCTTCAAATGTATAATCATCATTCGAATAGGAAGTACTTACCTCTTCCGGAGATTCTTCATTTGCCATGCAACAGAGGTTGACAGTTTCATTTTGCTTGCTGTCGGTTTCCTCATAGATGACTCCCAGCATTTCCCACATCTCCTTGGCCGTTGCGCAGTGCGAGATCATTTGATAGTCTATCGGATTGACTGCACATTGGAGCATGTGTATTGCCTTGGAGTGGTTTTCAATTCTTTGGATGTCATCTTCGTTGTACCCCATTTTCGTCCTTGTCGGAACTTGAACACCGTTCTTTATCATCAGCCAAGCTGTGAAATTATTGGCTTGGATGAAAACTCTCATTCTTTCCTTCCAATATGCGTAATTTGTCCCGTCAAAGAATGGTGCACGGGTAGTGGATTGTCCTTCAGTGATTCCTGCATACAAAGCATTTGAACAAGCCATGGAAATTTACCTCTCAAACTGTTAAGTCTTTCAGAGAGTTTGGCTCCGCTACCAATTGTTAGAACAATGACCCTTCGCTAGAGGGGGGGTGAATAGCGATAATCGAATAAAACCGAAATAAGCAGGAATTAAATGCGGAATTGAAAGAATGAAGGACAAGCAATTTATCCTGGTTCACACACACTCTACTAGTGTGGCTAATCCAGCCCTTCAAGTCTCACTTGAAGATTTCACTATCTACGTTAAGCTTACGGGTGCTTAACAAACCGTTACAACCTAGGAATTCTAGTCACAAGAATCCTAAACCCTGAAAGTTCAAGTCACATGAACTTCAGCTCTCTTGCTTGAAGATACCTCACTTCAAGACTTTCCTAGGAATTCTAATCTCAAGAATCCTAGACTTGCTTAAGGATACCACACCTTAAGACTTCTCACACAAGAAGATATACCCTCTTCTTGTGAATCTAAACAAGGGAACTAACCTCCCTTAAGGTGTATGAATACACAATCACTCAGAACAAAAGACTCTCTCAAAGAGCAGGTATGAGTGTACAAGTGAAGCTCTAAAAGGCAACTCTCAAATCCTCAATAGGATATTGGCTCAATAATAATTTTGATGAATGTATGGAATGAATGCTTGAATGTTGAGAGTTGATTAGCTTTGAAACATAGCCAAAGATGCTCAATTTGTAGCTCTGAAAAGTTATAGAGCCGTTTGAAATCCACCCAAAAACAGCCTTAAACAAAACATAGTGGGTGCTGAAAAGTTGTCTGCTACAACGGCAGAACATCGATGTTTTGCATCTAAACATCGATGTTTTAGCCAACATTTTTAAATAATTGTTCCAACGGCTAGTAGAACATCGATGTTGCATTTTAGAACATCGATGTTTCCATACTCAACATCGATGTTCTTCAATTCAACATCGATGTTTTTTGGCTTCGCAAAAATATGATGGAAAAGGGTCTATGCCAGAACATCGATGTTGGAAAATGGAACATCGATGTTTTGTGCAACATCGATGTTTAATTGGCCAACATCGATGTTTTTTGGCTTCGGCAAAATTATATTTCAAAGACAATTTTTCATGAACATCGATGTTGGATTGTAAACATCGATGTTTTGACCAACGGTCACAAGAACATCGATGTTTTGTAGTCCAACATCGATGTTTTTCCGCTTCTGCCAATTTTTGTAAAAATGCTTGGAATCAAGAACATCGATGTTTATATCATAACATCGATGTTATTTTGGCTCGGCAAAAATCCTTTTAAAGTGACTGGAAAGAAACATCGATGTTTCAAATGGGAACATCGATGTTATGCCTAATTTTAAAAACAACGGTCACTAGAACATCGATGTTTGGGATGCCAACATCGATGTTTAAATCCACAACATCGATGTTTAAATCTACAACATCGATGTTCATGGCTCGAAAAACATTTTTAATGCTTGGAAATATGTTATGTTATGCATGATCAAAATTTATCTTATTTTGAGCCAATGTCCTAGAAGAGTTGAGTGTTATACCTTGTACAATTTGTGGATCTAACTCTTCTTTCTTGGCTCTTCAATTCTTGTACTCATTCATTTTGATCCTTTGTTCTTGAATGGTTTCTTGTGCTTGAGGATTGGTTTGACTTCATTTCTTTTTGCTTCTTCTTTGTCATGATCTTGAATTGGTTTGTCAATTATCAAAACCTGCAATGAACCATGAGTTCTAACACAAGGCCATCAGCTCCAGTTTGAGGGGTAGCCCATTGCTGTCGGGCAGGTTGCTGGACAGGCTGTTGGATACGCTGCTGGAGAGGCTGGGTCTGTTGCCTTAAGTTGATGCCGTCGTCAATAGTCTCAAACTTGCAGCAGATGTCGAAGTCCAGTTCTGGCTTAGGGGCCTTGGGCATATTGAAGTTCATCGTTTTTTCTCCTACTCTTAGTGTCACTCTTATTTCCTCAACATCAATCAATGCTCTGGTCGTGGCAAGAAACGGCCGCCCTAAAATAATATGTGTGTGGGCATCCAACGCCATATCCGTGATCACAAAATCAGCTGGAACAAAAAGGTCACCAACCCTTACAGGCACATCTTCTAATACTCCCATAGGATGCACAAGCGAGCGGTCAGCAAACTGGATTTTCATCCTTGTGGTCTTGATGTTCCCAAGGTCCATACCTTAAGTGATGGAAAGTGGCAGCAGGCTAACACTTGCTCCTAAGTCGCATAATGCCCCTTCAATCTTCTTGCCCCCTACATGACATGGTATTGTAAAGCTTCCTGGGTCTGGGCATTTTTTGGGTGGCGGATGTTGAATTAGAGTGCTCCCCTAGGCTGTCATATTGAATTGCCTTTCCAATTTGGCCTTGTAGTATACTTCTAGATATGGGAGAGGAGGTTGAGATGGTTTGATAGTCAGGGGGTGTTTCTCTACCTTCTTCGTGCCTACAGGCTCAGCGACGGACTCAGCCTGTGTCTGCACCGTCTGTTCCAAGCTGGATGTTGATGCTGTCTGTTCCACAACATCAGGCTGTCTTGGTGCTGTAGCCCTTAACTCCTCTTCACTACGAAGTGTCACAGCATTGCATTGTTCAATCCTCGAGTTCTCCACTGGTTTCCCTGGAAGGGTTCCTTGTTGATTAGTAGACATCGAGGCTTGTTGCGCAATCTGATTTTTGGGGATTCTACTGTGGGATTTGATTTGATTAATCTCCTCGCTCATCTTGTTTTGGTTGTCCAAGATGGACTGCAGCATGCTCATCATGTTGGTGTTGTTGCCTTGCTGTCCTCCTTGGTTCTGCCTCTGGTATTGGGGCTGTCCGCCTTGATGCTGTCGTTGGGGCTGTTGTGGGATTCTTTCTACTTTCGATTCCGTCAAAGAGAAATTTGGAAGATTTCTCCAAGATGGATTATAAGTGTTCCTATATGGCCCTTGCTTTTGCTGGATGAAATTTGCTTGCTCAGAATCACACTCGGTAAAAAGTGGGCAATTGGACGTGCTGTGAGGTCCTCCAGTCTGAGGCTGTGGCTGTGGCTGCTTTGACTTGAGCTGACCTAATTGTTTTCTTAGGGCTTCAATCTCTGCCTCTAGCTTGGTTACTCTGTCTACTCCAATTATTCCGGATGCCTTGACTCCTCTAATTTGGGTTTTCTTTTTGGACAGGGCTTCAAGAATGGCAACTCCATCATTGTAGTCCTTGTCCAGAAATGAACCATTCACCATTTTGTCGAGAGTGTTCTGGTCTTCATCACTTAGGCCGCAATAAAATTGCTCAAGCTGCACGGCCTCATCAATTCTATGGTTTGGGCATCTCCTCAGCAATCCCTTGAAGCGCTCCCAAGCATCACAAATGGATTCATCATAGCGTTGGGAAAAGCCTATGAGCTGCTGCCTCAAGCTTGCAGCTTTGCTCGACGGGTGATATTCCTTCAAGAATGCTCTGACCAGGCTGTCCCAATCTGTGAAATTACTGCCTCATGGTTGTTGAGCCATTCAAATACTGTGTTTCTGAGTGAGAATGGAAATACCCTCATATATAGCTGCTCCTTGGTCATTCCGGCTATGTTTACAGTGCTACACACTCGCAGAAAATTCTGCAAGTGTGAATTTGGATCTTTTGAGGGTAAGCCTCCAAACGTGCGCCTCTCCAACATGCTGAGTAGGTTTGTTCTGATTTTATAGGGGGCATCGACATCTGGAATGGCTATGCTGTTGTGGATGATGGTGGTTGGTGGTTGTAGGAACTGGGACATGGGGATGTGAGGTCGCACAGGCTGAGCCTGTTCAACCTCTAGTGTGCTCCTTCAGTGAGTCTGTTCGCCATGGTTTGTTGTTTCCGCTTGCTCTTCTTGCGAAACTCACGGGCTGTCCTTTCAATCTCCTGGTGGAAGGTTAGAGATGGCTTCTTGCTCCTGGTTTTGGGCATGCACCACCTGAAAACTTCAACTTGGAAAAAGAAAAGGGTTAAGTAACAAAAAGCCTAATAAGTCAGAAATAAAAAATAAAAGATTCAAGCGTCAGTCCCCTACAACGGTACCAAAAACTTGATGCGTGTGCTGTCGCAACTGGTTCCTTCAAGTGCACAGAGTTGTTGTAGTACTTTTATCAAGGTCGTATTCACAGGGACTGGGTTGAATCCGTTTTCCATAAATTTCGGACAATTAGACTTGAAAACAATTAAACAGGGATGGATTTGGGTGAATAATAATTAAGAAGCAAAATAAGCAGTAAAATAAATGTAAAAATAATTTAAACGAGAAAGAGATCAGGAATGGTGAATTCTTAGGCATCCGGGGGTTCACAAGCTCTATCTTATGCGTGTAAATTGCTCGACAACCTCATCACAGGCTGAGCCTGTGGGTGAGGCTGTGACTAATGTGATGTCTTGACGGGGCTCCCAATCTAAGGTACTATCAACGGCTTTCGATCTTATTAATAGTTCCCTAAGCTTCCATCTACCCCCTGTCACTAAAGTAAATGTCCACTTAAGGATGAAGTTTAATGTTGGAGCTAATACCCACAGTCTCTCCCTATCTTCTTTCGAAAGTCTAAGTAGTGAAGGCTGACTATTGTAGCTCTAGCACTCCTGGCTTCTCCTTTAGGTCCTTCACCAGGCTACTACTAAACTAAGAATATGCCACCCAATAATCAATCAAGAATCAAATTAGGAGTTGGGTTATCTCTTGACTATGCTGTCACGGAATGAGGCTGTGCTGGGTACAGCCTGATGCTGTTGACAGCAAGGGAGTCAATTATAAGATTGGTTCTTGCAGGTGCTCTCAACCTATACTGCACCCATTTGCTTTCGCTCACAGGTGCCTCCCATAGTTCTCATCTTCCATGTGCTTTCGCATTGGTCAAACTCAAGGGATTAAGATCGGTGTTGAGGCTAATTCCTCATTTAGTTTCACACCCCGTCACAAGCTAGAAGGCTAAGTGTTTGTTGTTGTTGTTCTAGTGGCTATGGCTTCTCCTTTCGGTCCTTCACCTAGCTGTTTGTATTCATGCATGGTTTGATCAGAATTCAGACATGTAGCAAGCTCACAACAACTAAAACAAGAAATATGATTAAGAACATAAAAATGAGCAATTTATTACATAAGAACCCGAGACATGTTTACCTCTCTTCAACCTAAGGAGGGGTTGTTTAGTTCATACTCAAAATTACAAAACAGATGGGTGTATGTGATGGCATAATTTCTGGGACAATTTGGGGGCTAGGGGCGACACTATTTCTGCCCAGAAAAGGGTGCAGAATCGTGTTTCCCCTTGAACCCGTGGTGTTTCTGGGTTCTGCCCCTGTTCCAGAACTTCTGCAAGTTCTTTTTATTTTCTGGGTTGATCTCTGGATTCCCCGATGCCAGGATGCCTTTCTCCTCTTCTCTTCACACTTTTTGTAGATGCAGCTCCCTTCTCTTCCTCCTCCCCACTTGCTGGAGAGCTTGGGTGTTTGGGCAAGTTGGCTCCTCTGTCCTCCAGCGTGTGTGTCAGGATAGGCATGATGGGCACCAAGTTGATTGGTGGATTGTGAGTTCCAAGGCATCCTTTGCAGAGGATAATTGTTCTTTAAGGTAAATTCCCTCTGAGTGGCATGTGCCTATTCTTTTTTCCCTGGAAAGTGTTCTGGGAACGTCAGGAGAATGCTTGTTTATGTTAGTGGAGCATATGGTGCAAGTAGTGCAATTTTATATTATTCCTGAAATTTTTGGGTTTTGCAGGACGCACAGCATGAGGCTGTCGTCACACAGGCTGATGCTGTGACAGATCTATTTGCAGCTCTCTTTCAATTTCTCCTCCAGTTGATTTCAGCCTCTTTTGTAGATGATGAAACGTCATAGGTTCTCTTTGGATAGAGGGGAGGATTGTGAGTTTCAGTGGGGATCTTGTGATTTGAAGATGGTCTGCAGCCTTCTAGTGAAACTGCACTGAACACAGCCTCATCCACAGGCTCAAGGGTTTTGCAATTGGCTCATGCTGTGGCTGAGGCTGTATCTTCAAATTCTCCAATGAAATCTTCCCGAATTGGTCGAGATGCACCTAAAATCACTAATCATGCAGTAAGGGGTGGGATTATAGGAAATTTGATGAAATAGTGCATATGGAGGTGTATGATCATAATGAAATATGAGCGATTTATCTCTAAAATCATGCCTAAAACTACGCATATTTCACATGCATCAGGTGCAAAGGTTGGGAGAGGATAGTGGGGGAGCAAAGAAGAAGAGAATGAAATCGGGTGGAGATGTTCAAGTTTCTATTCTAGGGATTTCAATTTCATTTCATAAGTAGTTTTGTAGATATTTATATTTTATTATTTTTATAATGAGAACGATGTCGTTGCAAGCTTTTTAGTGGGGAAAAAATTAATTTATCCGACCGGCTGACAACCGAGACAACTGGGCACGGTTCGGACGGTTGCCCAAAAACTTTCAAAACCGACTGGTTCAAAGCGGTTATATAACCGGGGGTTTTTTTCCAGTGAATCGGACTGGGGCTTTGCTGAAAAGGCGGTTGAACCTGGGTAACCGGACGAACCGGTCCGGTTTTGATAACCTTGGTTTTTATATAATAGCAATATATATATAAATTATAATTTATTATGACAATATATCAGACATGATTTTGACAAGTCTCTTTTTAAATGCAAACTCATTTTCTAATCCAGTTGTGGAAACTAGTTAATCATAATGTTTAATTAAGAATTCTAAATTTAAAATAATTAAAAAAAAAGTAGGAGTAGTGGTATCATTCAAGTACAGCAAGGAGCATAAAATATTTATTCAAGTACTGATGCACGTGAAATATGCATAGCTTTAGGCATGATTTTAGATATATTTGCTCTCAATTGATCATGGTTATACGCATTACTTTGTATTATTTCATCATATTTCCTTAAATTTTGTCGCTTACTGTATGAATAGTGATTCCAGGTGCATTTTGAAGAATCTTGGAGATCTTATTGGAGAATTTGAAGAAACGGCCTCTGCCATAGCATGAGCCTATTTCGAGCCTGTTGTTCATTGTAGAAACGGTAGAGAGCCACGAATTCCCCTCCAATCACAAGATTTCCACTGGATTTCACCACCTTTGCCTTGATCCGAAAAGCCATTATGCCACCACATCAATCGCAAGAGGAGTTGAATTCAATTACGAAGAAGAATGAAAAGAGATTGCACACAGCCGCACCACAGGCCCAACATAGGCTCAGCCTGTGGAATCTGCAGATGATCAGAAAAAGTGAAGAATGAATTTAAAACTCAGGCACTTGCAGAGCTTCACCACTTGCAAAACTTTCAACTCTACAATCATAACTTCAGCGTTTCAGAAGACTTTCTGTGTGGGGAAGAGGCAATAATCATTTCACCCAAAGAATATTGCACTTAAACAACTATTATTCTCCCCAAAAGTCGTCTAAAACCTGCAGATCTGAAGAATTTATCCTATCAGCACGCCTTCCATGGTACCTTATCTCGAGGAGCAAGTTGGGCAATTGAAACTAAACTTGCCCAACTTCCATACCTTCCAGCAAGTGGAAGAAGAGAGAAGAAGAGGATCCACACCTATAAATAGGAAGGAGGAAGGAAGAGCTGATCATCGAATAACCATCGATCAAGTACCCATAAAACTTGCAAAAGTTCTGGAACAAGGGCTATAGGGGAAACACGATTCTGCACCCTTTTCTGGGCAGAAATCTTGTTGTCCCTAACCTCCAGTTTGTTCCAAACACTATGCTCTCTTTTATTCCCTTTGATTTTCTAATTTTTATTATGAACTAAACAACCCCTCTTAGGTTGAAGGGGTGAAGCATGTCTCTGTTCTTATTGCAATAAATTGCTCATCTTACGTTCTTAACCTGTTTTTCTTGTTTTGGTTGCTGCAAACCTGCTCCATGTCTAAGTCTTGATCAAACCCATGCATCATTACAGGTAGCTAGATGAAGGACCGAAAGGAGAAACCATAGTTGTTGGAACAACAACAACCAACCCTTAGCTCTTAGTTTTGACAGAAGTTAGGAACTAATTGAGGAATTAGCCTCAACACCAAGTCTTAATCCCCTTGGTTTGATCGATGCGCAAGCATTAGGATGAGTGAGAATCTTGGGCAGAACCTGTGAGTGAAAACAAATGGGTTCAGTATAGGTTGAGAACGCCAGCAAGAACTAGTCTTATAATCGTTCTTGTGTTGTCAACAGGCTCAACACAGGCTCAGCCTCTTGTAGCACAGTCAAGAAGATAATACCATTTTAATCTGATTCTTGATTGATTACTGAGAAGCTTATTTTAATCAAGTAGCAGCTTGGTGAAGGACCGAAAGGAGAAACCAAGTGTGCTAGACCAACAATAGTCAGCCATCACTCCCTAGCCGTTCGAAAGAAGATAGGGAGAGACTGTGGGTACTTAGCACCAACAGCAAACTTCACCACTAAGTGGACGTCTATTCTAGTGACAAGGGGTAGATGGAAGCTTAGGGAACTATCAATAAGAACGAAAGTCGATGGTAATACATTAGGTTGGGAGCCCCTTCAAGACATCTCATTAAACACATGGCGTCAAACAGGCTCAGCCTGTCATGATGCTGTTGAGCAATTTAGAGCATAAAGGCAAGGCATGTGAACCCCGGATGCCTAAGACTTCACCAAGTCTGATTTTTTTTCCTACTCATTACTTCTTATTCTTGCTTGATTTAAGTTTTAATTAGCATTCACCAAAAAATTCATTTTTGATTATTTGTTTCAAGCCTAATTTGTCTAATTAAGCAGAAACAAGCTCAACCCAGTCCCTGTAGATACGATCTTGATAAAGTACTACAACTACCATGTGCACTTGCAGGAACCATTTGTGAAAGTAGACAATACATCAAGTTTGTGGCTCCATTGCTGGGGACTGGGGCTTGATTCTTTTGCTTTTTATTTTTGTTTATTAGGCCTTTTTATATTTTACCCTTTTTCTTTTTCCAGTTTGAAGTTTTCAGGTGGTGCATGCCCCAAACCAAGAGCAAGCAGCCAGCTCTAATCTTCCACCAGGAGGTCGCAAAAAATAACCAGCCAGATTTGCAAGAAGAACAAACAAAAGCAACAAAACATGGCGGACAGACCGAACGAAGGAGCGCACCAGTGCATTGAATAGGCTCAGCCTGTTTGACCCTACATCCCTATGCCCCAGCTCCTACAACCACCAACCACCATCATCCACAACAGCATAGCCATTCCAGATGTAGATGCCCCATATGGGATCAAAACCAACTTGCTGAGCACGTTGGAGAGGCGCACCTTTGGAGGCACCCCCTCTGAAGATCCAAACTCGCATTTGCAGAATTTTCTGCGGGTGTGTAGCACTGTCAACATAGCAGGGATGACGAAGGAGCAGCTGTACATGAGAGTGTTTCCATTCTCACTTCGAGATACAGCATTTGAATGGCTCAACAACCATGAAGCAAGCCATTTTACTAACTGGGACAGTCTAGTAAGAGCTTTCTTGAAGGAATACCATCCATCAAGCAAAGCTGCAAGTTTGAGGCAGCAGCTTATTGGCTTTTCTAAACACTATGATGAATTAATTCCAGATGCTTAGGAGCGCTTCAAGGGATTACAGATGCCCAAACCACTGAATTGATGAGGCCGTGCAACTTGAATAGTTCTATTGCGGCCTATGCGATGAAGATCAAAATACTTTGGACAAAATGGAGCATTCTTGGATAAAGATTACAACATTGGAGTCGCCATTCTCGAAGCCCTATCCAAGAGGAAAGCACAAATTAGGGGAGTCAAGGCCTCTGGAACAATTGGTGTAGATCGAGTAACCAAGCTAGAGGCAGAAATAGAAGCACTTCGAAATCAGTTAGGGGCCGCTCAAGTCAAAGCAGCTACAGCCACAGGTTCAGCCTGTGAAGGATGCGGAGGACCTCACGGTACATCTAGTTTCCCACTCTTCGCCGAATGTGATTCTGAACAAGCCCACTATATCCAGCAAACGCAGAGTCAATATGGGAATACTTACAACCCAGTTTGGAGAGATCACCCAAATTTTCGTTGGAGATCACCGAACGAAGAAAGAAATCCATCACAGCCCCAGTACCAACGATAGAACCATGGTGGACAACCTCAGTGCCAGAGGCAGAATCAAGGAGGATAGCAAGGCAACAACTCTGATATGATGAGCATGCTGCAATCCATCCTGGAGAACCGAAATAGAATAAGCGAGGAGATCAATCAAATCAAATCCCACAGCCGAATCCTTGAAAATCAAATAGCACAACAGGCAATATTGTCAGCTAGCCAACAAGGAGCTCTTCCAGGAAAACCAATAGAGAATCCAAGGATTGAACATTGCAACGCTGTGATCCTTCACAGTGTGGGAGAATTAAGAGAAACAGTTCCAAAACTGCTAGAAGCTGTGGAGAAGATCAAGGAACCAACATCAACATCCAACTTGGGACAGATAGTACAGACATAGGTTGAGCCTGTTAGCACAAAAAGAGCTAAAAAACAGCCTCAGACTGTTCAACCCTATCAGTCTCCTCTCCCATACCTAGAAGTATACCACAAATACAAGCTGGAGAAGTAATTCTGTAAGTTCATGGAAATGCTGAGTAAGCTATGTGTCAATGTGTCCTTCAGTGTTGTGGTTACACAAATGCCTTCATATGCTAAATTCCTCAAGGACATTCTGACAAGGAAGAGAACCATTAATGATATTGAGACTGTAGCTATGACAACCTAGGGGAGTGCTCTCATTCAACACCATCCACCCAGAAAATGTTTAGACCTAGGAAGTTTCACAATACCTTGTAACATTGGGGACAAGAAAATTGAAGGAGCCCTATGTGATCTAAAAGCCAGTGTCAGCCTGTTACCACTTTCCATCACTCAAAGCATGGGCCTTGGAAATATCAAGACCACAAGGATGAAAATCCAACTTACTGACCGCTCACTTGTGTGTCCTGTGGGAGTATTAGAGGATGTTCCCGTAAAGGTTTGTGATTTTCATATCCCTGTTGATTTTGTGGTCATGGATATGGCATTGGATGTCCACACACCTATCATTTTAGGGCGATCTTTTCTTGCCACGGCTAGAGCATTGATTGATATTGAGGAAGGAAGGGTGACACTGCGAGTTGGAGAAAATACGATGAATTTAAATATGCTCCTGGGCCCTAAGTCAGATTTGAACTTCAGCACCTGCTGTCAGGTTGACACTATTGACGACAAAAATAAGCCATGACAGGCCCAACCTGTCCACTAGCCTGTTCAGCAGCAGCCACCTATCAATCAAACTGGAGCTGATGATTTTGCACCAAATATTGAGATGAAACCTCTCCCTCCAAATTAAATGAAGTGCATTTGGATATGAACGGGAACATCATAGTTTACAAGGAGAGAACCATAAAAAGGCACAATGTTCAAAACATCAAGTGCGCTTTTAAGAAGGAAGACCAAGTCCTTTTCTAGGGTACAAAACGATCCAAGTGGTCTTGTCCATTTCCCATTCTTCAATGTTTGCCTCATGGAGAAATGGAATTTGATGGTGACGAGGTCAGCCCCTTCATAGCCCATCGATAAAGGTTGAAAATATATCACCCTACCATGGGCATTTTCAGGGAGAATCAACCTCGCTAAAACCCTCATACCTCTTAAGCAAGGAGGGTGTCCAGCTAAAAGATGCAAAAGAAGCACACACTTGGGGAAAAACCTAGTGCGGTAATTTTTTAGCTTTCTTTTATTCCTTTATTTTGTTTTGGATTGTTTTTGCTTTTCTTTGTGTGTTTCTTTTGTTTTTAATAATCAGGTGTTGCAATTGATGGAGGGAGGAATCATCAAGTCAAAAATTTGTCAAGGAAGTTATTCTGTACCCTTTTGATAGTTGACCTTAATTATTTTGCAAAAAGGGTATTCTGATGCTTACACAGGCTCACCACAGGCTGAGCCTATATCGAACTTCCTCCTAAATCTAACACCTCACTCCCTCCCCATTGCTATAGCACCTTAGAGTCTAGTTTAGCATAACTAACCCCACACCACATAGCTTGACTTTCAGTTTGGGGTATTTTGTGTTTATCCATCTTAGACTAGTATTTTGGATTTCAGTTATGGGTTTACTTTGCGTTTGTTTGTTGTGGCATTGCACCCTATTTTGTTTAGTTTTTGCAGTGAGGACACTGCAGATTTTCATTTTTGGGTATTTAGGGTGCAATTTTGCCATTTTATGCCTTGTGTATTTTCTGATATTCAATGCAATCTCAAATTTCATCTATTTTCATTATGTTTTTCCTAGTGTGAGCCTGTCCTTAAATTTATGTACCTTCTCTTTTTCCATTTAACTCTGCTTAGATTCTAATCTCATGACTTCTCTTATTTTCTCAAAATGGGTAGAATAGGAAAAATCAGGCAACTGCATTCCATGAATTCTGTCAGATGAGACGGATCATGTTAAAGAATTTTTCTAACAAAACAGGCTCAGTCTGTCTACCTTAGAACAGGCCCTTACCTCTATCAAGGCAAAATTTAAAGCAGAATCTTCAAGCAAGGAAAGGAACTAGGCCAATTTTGGCATGCCTACAGATCACAGAAATCCACATCCCTCTCTTCGAACCCGTGCAACCCCATTTTGAGACAAAAGAGATGGCCCCATTTCATTCAATTACCCTGCACGTTCAACCCTAACCATTTGCAGCCAGAACAGGGGCCATCAATATTCTAACAGCCTCACCTTGTCGATGAGCCTGTGAGCAAGATTTGATCAACTTCAGAAAGTAAGATTGCCCACACTCAGCCTGTACAAAATTTAGAATGCCACCAGATACACACACTCCCCTCTCACTTGCAAAAGAAAAAGGGAAAATGAAAATAGGAAGAAGGAAAAAAGTAAAGAAAAACAAAATAAAGAAAGAGAGGGAGAAAAGACGAAGGCAACATCTGGAAAATCATACTCCATCCTAGAATACAATTCCAATCCATCTGTTAGAGTCAGTGGTTACATCAAGAGTGGCTAAAGCATTGGGACACAGTTGCCGAATAGCATGAGACCTCATAAAATACGAAGTCAAACAGACTCTACACAGTCTTAGGCTATTCATGAACAAGAACAAAAGAATCGAGTTCACAAGCCATTGACCTTTGCGAAAACCATCCACCCTCCTTTGATAACCCTCACCCAGCC
The DNA here is from genome assembly GCA_028386065.3 of Turnera subulata. Classification (NCBI taxonomy): domain Eukaryota; kingdom Viridiplantae; phylum Streptophyta; class Magnoliopsida; order Malpighiales; family Passifloraceae; genus Turnera; species Turnera subulata. The sequence goes on from JAKUCV010006303.1 coordinate 28,811, forward strand.
TCGATACAATACAGATAAAGTCCTAGTGATCCTAGCTTGATGACTTATGCACATTAGTGGAGACAAGAGGTAATAGGTGTGCATATGAGGTATTGTTCTTCACTTTTCCAATCTTTAACTGAATCCCTCAAATGGCAGAAGGAATGGAGGCTAATTGCAGGATTATTCCTGTGATTTTTATGACAAAAACTACTGACAAGGAAATTGGTTGGAATCAACTGCAGTTTTGAAGAAAAATAAGATGATGCCTGAATTGAAACATCACAAGGAAGAAATCTAGTGAAAATTTGATGCATTGGAATTGTCTTTACTTCCTTTCAAAATCATGCCCTCTTTTCTCTTCTTTTTGTTTGATTGAGGACAAGTAAAATCTTCAGTTTGGGATATTTTGATGCACATGAAGTATGCATAGTTATAGGCATGATTTTATATATATTTGCTCTCAATTCATCATAGTTATACGCCTTACTTTGCATTATTTCATCATATTTCCTTAAATTCCATCCCTCACTGTATGATTAGTGATACTAGGTGCATTTTGATGAATTTTGGAGAACTTATTGGACAATTCGAAGAAACAACCTCTGCCATAGCATGATCCTGTTTCGAGCCTGTTGTTCAATGCAGAACCGGTAGAGAGCCTCGAATCCCCATCCAATCACAAAATTACCACTGGATTTCACCACATTTGCCTTGATCCATAAAGCTATCATGCCACCACATCAATCGCAAAAGGAGCTAAATTCAAATGCAGAAAAGAATGAAAAGAGATTGCACACAGCCTCACCACAGGCTCAGCCTGTGGAATCTACAGATGACAAGAAAAAGCGAAGAGTGAATTTAAAACTCAGCCACTTGCAGAGCTTCACCACTTGCAAAACTTTCAACTCTGGAATCATAACATGAGTGTTTCAGAAGACTTTCTGCATCGGAAAGAGGCAATAATCATTTCACTCAGAGAATATTGCACTTAAACAACTATTATCCTCCCCAAAAGTCTTCTAAAACCTGCAGATCTAAAGAATTCATCCTATCAGCATGCCTCCCATGGTACCTTATCTCAAGGAGCAAGATGGGCAACTGAAACTGAACTTGCCCAACTTCCATACCTTCCAGCAAGTGGAAGAAGAGAGAAGAAGAGGATCCCTGCCTACAAATAGGAAGGAGGAAGGAAGAACAGATCATTGAATAACCATCGATCAAACACCAATAAAACTTGCAGAAGTTCTGGAACATGGGTTCAAGGGAAAACACGATTCTACACCCTTTTCTGGGCAGAAATCGTGTTGTCCCTAACCTCTAGTTTGTGTCAAACACTATGATCTCTTTTATTCCCTTTGATTTTGTAATTTTTATTATGAACTAAACAACCCCTTTTAGGTTGAAAGGGTAAAGCATATTTCTGTTCTTATTGCAATAAATTGCTCATCTCATGTTCTTAACCTATTTTTCTTGTTCTGTTTATTGCAAACTTGCTCCATGTGTGAGTCTTGATCAAACCCATGCATGATTACAGGTAGCTAGGTGAAGGACCAAAAGGAGAAACCATAGTTGCTGGAACAACAACAATCAAACCTTAGTTCTTAGTTTTGACAGAAGTTTGGAACTAATTGAGGTATTAGCCTCAACACCAAGTCATAATCCCCTTGGTTTGACCGATGCGAAAGCATTAGGATGAGTGAGAATCTTCAGAGGAACCTGTGAGTGAAAACAATTGGGTTCAGTATAGGTTGAGAGCGCCTGCAAGAACTAGTCTTATAATAGATCTTCTGTTGTCGACAGGCTCAGCACAGGCTCAGCCGGTTGCAGCACAGTCGAGAAGATAATACCATTTTAATCTGATTCTTGATTGATTATTGAGAAGCTTATTTTAATCAAGTAGCAGCTTGGTGAAGGACCGAAAGGAGAAGCCAAGTGTGCTAGACCAACCGTAGTCAGCCTTCACTCCCTAACCGTTCGAAAGAAGATAGGGAAAAACTATGGGTACTTAGTACCAACACCAAACTTCACCTCTAAGTAGACGTCTATTCTAGTGAGAGGAAGTAGTTGGAAGCTTAGGGAACTATAAATAAGATCGAAAGCCGTTGGTAGTACATTAGGTTGGGAGCCCCGTCAAGACATCTCATTAAACACAGGGCGTCAAACAGACTTAGCCTGTCACGATACTTTTGAGCAATTTAGATCATAAAGGCAAGGCATGTGAACCCCGGATGCATAAGACTTCACCAAGACTGATTTTTTTCCCTACACATTACTTCTTATTCTTGCTTGATTTAAGTTTTAGTTAGCATTCGCCCAAAAATTTCACTTCTGATTAATTGTTTCAAGCCTAATTTGTCTAATTAAGGAGTAACCTAGCCCCTGTGGATACGACCTTGACAAAGTGCTACAACTACCCTTTGCACTTGCAGGAACCATTTGTGACAGTAGACACTATATCAAGTACATACATAATGGGCCGGATGGAGTAAAAGTTGTAATAGAGTAATGTAACACTGCCGATACACAGCAAGGGAGGGAAAAGATACATCCAGGTACCAATATCCATGAGTGCTTGATGCCCTATGAAAGTTTACAATAGCATTTGATAGTGATTCAAATATGAAATTTTGTCCAGGTGCATTACAGCAACAAAAGCGTGGTGGAGAATCTTTCAATTTGATATCAATTATAGGGAACCTGCTGTCGAAGGGCTAAGCTTCCTTCTCAAAGAAGAGAAAATAGTATTTTTCAGAGACGACTAAGATATTTCAGAGGTGATTGCACTTCCACGCGCTACGAGAACTATGCTAACACAATGAATGCAAATAAATTTACAAAATGAAGATGCTAGGTTGCTTACATATGCAGAATTTCCAGAACAGTGGGTGTGGGATAAGCAAAGCCTTGAGTGGAGAAGACGCAAATATGGAAAAATATTTGGAAGAATCTATTACAGCCATCGAGCCAGCGGTGAGAAATATTTTTTGAGGATGTTACTTCGATTAGTTTGGGGGTTGCACCCCATATGAAGATACTAGGACAATTGACAATGTTATATATCCAACATACCAAGTTGCATGCCGATCATTGGGATTACTTGGAGATGACAAGTAATGGAATAGTTGGTTGCAAGAAGTTTCTAGGTAAGCAACCGGCGTACAGTCACGAGAATTATTTGCATCTATATTTTTGCATTGTGAAGTATCTGTTGGTAATAAACTATGGGAAAAAAATGCAAATCTGTTAAGTGAAGATTTGTTGTATCAGATTCGAAGAACAATGAGCTGTGCAACAGTGGAAGTAAAAGCTGAGCAGTTGAGAAATGCAGCATTGACAAAATGAATTTGAGCCAAACTTCCGTTTTCAACGCATTCATAGGATCAATTGAAACAGTCTGGGGAAGACAATTTTCAATGGTGGTTATGGAGGGACTGGGAAAACATATATGTGGAAAACAATAGTTTATTATCTCAGATCTAAGCGTAAAATTGTGCTCGCTGTTGCTTCTTCTAGAATTGCATCACTTCCTTTACCAGGTGGAAGAACAACACACTCAAGATTCCACATTCCACTAAATCCGACATCAAATACCACTTGCAAAATCGAACAAGGTTCCCAACTGGCAGTGTTGCTCAGGAAAACAGCTCTCGTTATATGGCACGAAGCCCCAATGGCAAACAAATTTTGCTTCAAAAGTCTTAACAAAAGTCTTAAGGACATAATGTGCACTAATTTCTAGGACAGTGAAGAACGGTTGTTTGGAGGGGTAACAACAATTCTTGGAAGAGATTTCATGCAGATTTCACCAATTGTTCCAAAAGGTCACCGTGAGGAAATCACTAATGCTTCCATCAAACAATCCTACATATGGTCACAAGTATAGGAACTAGAATTGTCAGAAAATATGCGATTAATGACAGCCCCGAACAGAAGTGAGGCAGAAGCCATGCAAGAATTTGCAAAATGGATCATTGATATCGGAAATGGAACGAAACTTCATATGGAGACGAAAGTTGGATTAGGATACCTGATGATATGTTGCTGAAGCCAGAAGAGAATCCATTTGAGACGATATTTGCATCAACTTTCTCGAATTTCACAGTACACCAAAAGGATGCAAAATATTTGGGCAAGCGAACAATTTTAGCACCAACAAAAGTTGTTGTCACAAAGTTGAACGACTATATTATGGGAAAAATTGAAGGTCAAGAACAGTGTTACCTAAGTAGTGACAGCATATGCAGCCAATCAAGATCTATATCTGAACAAGACATGCTCTACGCTGTGGAATTCTTGAATAACATAAAGGTTCCTGGTATACCTAACCATGTACGGAAACTAAAAGTTGGGGTTCCTATAATGCTTATGCGCAACATTAATTTGACACTAGGACTCTATAATAGAACAAGGCTAATGGTTATACAATAGGGCAAATGGTTTATTGAGTGTGAATACCTGACCCAAAATCACTTGGGCCTATTCATCGTCTAAGATGTTGCTTCGCGATTGTGTTGTCTATGTCTCGGGCATCACATGCCCCTACATCTCTCATTAGGGAGGTTCCACTCCGTGGTTTGGGAATCATCTTACCCCGTCAATTGTCATCTCAAAGTTTTAGTTCGGGAATTGTCTCATCCCGGGGTTCGTTCTCTCTAATCATTCCTATTTCTCGGTTGCCAGGTTTGCCCTTCATAACTAGATTCCTGAGTTTATTCCTCTTTGGATGTTCTCTCATATCCGGCCCTCTCTCAGGTCTGGTCTCTCTCATCCTTCGGTTTCGATTCTCTCATTTCACGGTTTTGCAGGCGTTAGGACCCGGCTTTGGGTTCTCCCAACTCTGGTTCCCTCTTCTCATGGTTTTAACTCACTTCTCTCGTCTCTTGGGTTGTGGGAATTGGGTCCCAGCTCTTCACTCACGGTTGACTCGTCTTAGGTATCTCACCTTTGGATGTCTTAAGTTCTTTCATTGTCTCATTGGTTTTGAACAAAGTACCGCCTCACGGTTGTCTGGATCCTATGTCGTGCTTCTTAAGGTATACAAATCAGGCTTGGGGTGTTATGCCTTTAGCATCTCGCCATGGTTTTTAGAAACGGGTTTAGTATCGGTTCTCTTCAGGCGTTTCAACCTACCATCGGGTTTGTTGTGCCCTTGAGAATCATAGGTGGGGCGACGTGCCCCTGGTATGCATAAAGGCCTGATAAGTTATGCGCGCATGACATACAAAATACTTATTATTGCTAATACAAGCAAGCGTTAATAGATGCCCCTTATCCCAGTGAACAGTTTGATCCTAGTAGCCGGGTATACCTTCTCCATTTTCTTTTCTTTTAATTTCCCTAGTCTTTCTCTCTCCTCCCCCAATTTTGAATTTTCCCGAAATCCACCAGTTGTGCCCACGCCATCGAGCGGGTGGTCATGTTGACGGATGACCGCCACTGTCCAGCGGTCTTGCATGCATGACCGCCGGCTGTGGCGGTCGCGGATCCCTAGAATCTTCCTTTTCGGTTTTCGGGCTTCGGCTTTAGGGTTTTCACGAATTACACCGACCGTGAAACAATATAAATACCCTCTTGGGTGCCTAGAGATCCCTATAATTCGTCATAACATAGCTCAAACACATCTAGGGCAACCATGAGTGAGAATTATCATGCTAAAGTGCTCCGATGGATGGCAAGTGTTCCCACTTAATCACTCAAACGCACATACCACTTATTGATTCATAATGCATGAGATGCTCACGGTATATGGCTGGTTGGGGGCCAAAAGAATACCGCTAGGGAAAAGGCTGACCTACTCACATGTGATAAAAGATATCGCATGAGGTCCGAGACCAATTAATCCCCATCATTGCTAAGCATCGAGAAACGGGTTCACTCAAACCACTATCGCTTAAGGAAAGCATGTAGCGGATTTGGATTCCCTCGCCCTCTTAAGGTAAAGGCTTCACATCAATTGTCATGAATGCAAGGCACTTATGATGACAAATAAAAGGCACACAAGATTCGACAATTGCACAAAGTCTCTTGAACCCACTACTTCCCCAGTGGAGTCGCCAACTGTGAATACCCGACCCAAAATCACTTGGGCCAACTCACCTATTTTCTTACACCTTCTTCTTTGGGTCAATCCCATGTCTTTGGAGTCGCCATCTAAGTTTTATTAAGGCCAAAACTTGGGAAAACCGTTTAGATGACTCCTTTAGGCTACATAGTCTTGGCAAATCAAAGACATGGGATTAGGGGTTCGTCACAGATGGGAAGGTGTTAGGCACCCATCCGTGTTGGGTCGAGACTAGGTGCAATTGTGGAATGCAAGTATGCCTGGTACGAGTGTGCATGTATGGAAAATAAAAAGAAGGGGAGAAGAAGAAGATTTGGCTTGCATCCCGTTGTAAAACCGAGACTACCTACGTACCCGAGTGACCGGGGTCAAAGCCACGTAGTTCTAAACATGGCACAAAATGGCCACTTACATCATCAAAAACATCAGCATATAATCAACAAAGATCAATCAAAAGAAGGTTCAGTGTTACTTCTTGTAGCCCTCCTCTAGCTCCTTGCGATGGGTTGAGTTGTACACCCACCTTCTTGCCACTTCTAAGCTCTATGGTTGATTCTCTTCTTGACTACTCCTCGCTGGACTACTGCTAATGCCTCCCACGAAATTCTTCCATAGTTTCTGCCTAAGAAATATATTTCTAAGCTTGGAGAAGTAGAGTTTCTCCAAGCACTCAAGGCTTATAGGTGTGTATGTGAGAAAAATGTGTGTCCTCCTTTGAAATGTGTGTGAAGGGTTCTATTTATAGTGCTCCATTGGCACTCTTAGAAAGCTTGTGATTAGTAAAAAATTTACTTGTCACTAAATCTTGCAAATCATGCTTGTGATCGACCATGCTTTTGAGAGTGATAAAAGTAGTAGCAAAACGTGTAGCTCCAGGATGAACAATTTCTCTCCATCCTTCTCTTTTCCTTAGCCAAGCTAGCAATGCAATATGGTTATATATGAACACAGTCACCTTGGATGCACGTGAAGCAAGAGACTCCACATATGGCAAATTTGCAATGTCTTTCAAGATGAGAATCACACAATGAGCAACACAAAGGGACCAGAAAATATTTTCATACTTCTCATGTAGCAACCTCCCAGCTGCAACGTAGTTAGCAGCATTATCCGTGACTATATGCACCATGTTGGCCGAACCAACCCATTCCAATACCTCTGTGAACAACCCAAACAAAGTAGTTGCATCCTTGACAACATCTGAAGCATCCACGGTCTTGATGAATGTCAAACTAGTAGGACAATATACCAAGAAATTAATCAAAGTCTGTTGTCTTTGATCAGTCCATGCACCCGCCATGATTGTGCACCCGGTGTTCGTCCAATTACTTCGATATGACTCTATTAGTAATGAGCATTCCTTCTTGCAATCCTTCAACAAATTGACCCGAATGCCATGGTACAAAGGTCCTTTGAATCCTGGCCCAACAGCAGCAATTGCATCTATCATAGGCTGAAAATAAGGAGATTGGATAGCATAAAAGGGAATGCAACTGTTATAGAACCATCTACCCACTGCCATGGATTCTTTCAGTTTGTCATCTTTGCTGGCTAGAACACTCTTTAAAGATGGTTTACTTCCAGGAGTTGTCCTACGAGCAAAATCTTTCTTCTCTCCATTGCCTTTTCGTTTTTTCACTGTCTTGAGTTTGACTCGCTACTTTTGTCTTTGCTTGGCTTTAGGTCTCCGATATTATTTGATTATTAGCAGCATCAACAACAGGAGTAACATGTTCATCATCATCATCTCCATCGTTGTCCCCATCTCATGACTGAAACTTTCTTTTTCTCAAATATTTCCTTCAAATATTCTGACATTCGATATCAAACATCGTGATCAACCTTCTTACATGCTGTGATGCTGCCCGAAATCCTAACAAGATGTTGCTTCATCCTATTAATTCCTCCACCTCTAACTTCCTTTTCATAAAAAAGGCAAGTGTACACTTTAGTTCCATCCACATCATCAGACAAAGCAATATGTTCCCATGCTGGATTAGTTTTCCCACGAGCAGGGACAAATGAGCTTGATTTAGATTGGCTTTCGATGATACTAAAAGTAAAACTTGATACTGCAGATTCAAAAAAATAATTCATTATTGGTAATAAAATGCAAGTAACGCACTATTGCTACACTGTGAATTCAAGATGCATATTATTTTTTTTATAACAAATCAAGTAATGCATGAATGTTACAGTGCATATTTATTTGTGACTTAAAAAGTCAGAATAGACATACTATCCATTATGGAGGTGTAACAGAGAGAAGAACTGTGAATCAAGTAATGCATGCATATTATTTTATTTATAACAAATCAAGTAATGCATGAATGTTACAGTGCATATTCATTTATACATTTTTTAATAACTGTTGGGTTATAACTAAAAAATTCACGCAAATAGAAAACAGAGGTGTGTTCTGTTTTCCCACAAAAAAGGAAAGTAAAATCCAAAGACAGTAACCAAAATGGAATACTTGTATTCTTTCTCAAAAGATTGCTCATATTACACTACAACACAATGGTATATATATATATAGACTTTGTGTGGTCCATAAAATATATACCTAGCTGTTTTATACACCACAAAATACACAAAACTTCTACATACTTCTAGGTAAAAATCCCTGCAACACAAAAGATTTTTACTCCACTTGAGCTAGTAAAACTACTAGATAATTCTAGACATAATAATTGTTACTGTTAGGAAAAAGGATCAAAGATTCTAACACTCCTCCTTGATCCTTTTGCTAACAACTCCCAGCTTGGTTCTCAAAATATCAGCTGTTTGATCTTCAGAGCTGCATTAGACCATCTGCACTTCCATATCCTTCTCTGCTTCTCTCATGAAATGATACTTCACTTTGATATGCTTGGTCCTGCCATGATCAACAGGATTCTTAACCATTGCAATTGCAGATTGATTATCACAAAAGATGCTTGTGGCTTCCTGCTGTTCTTGACCAAGATCTTTTAAAATTTTTCTCAACCAAATCACATGATTAGTTGCTGCTGCTGCTGCCAAGTACTCTGCTTCAGCAGTAGATTGGGCAACTGTGGTTTGCTTCTTAGAAATCCAAGAAAAAACTCCTGAACCAAGGCTGAAACACAGCCTGTGGTGCTTTTCATGTCATCCAAACTACCCGCCCAATCACTATCAGAGAATGCTACTAACTTAGCATCACCAGAAACCTTGAAAAGGATACCAAAGTCCAGAGTTCCTTTCAAATACCTTAAAACCCTCTTTGCTGCCCCTTGGTGACTTTGTTTAGGAACTTGCATGAACCTTGAAAGAAGACTTGCAGCATACATAAGATCTGGCCTTGTTGCCGTAAGATACAGCAAACAACCAACAAGGCTTCTATATTCAGATGCCTCAACTTCATCTCCTCCATCATTTTTGGACAGCTTCGCACTAACATCTAATGGAGAAGCAACAAATTTGCAATTTTCCATTTTGAATTTCCTCAAAATCTCCTTAGCATACTTTTCTTGTGAGATAAAGATTCCACCATTGAATTGGTGGATCTCCATACCAAGAAAATAACTCATTTCACCCAAATCAGTCATCTCAAACATTCTCTCCATTTCTTCTTTGAAGTTAGTCACCAAGCCATGATTATTTCCAGAAATCAACAAATCATCAACATATAATGAGATCACAACAATACCAGCAGGACTTCTTTTTATATATAAGGTAGCTTCATTTTCACTCCTCTCAAAACCATGATTGACAAGATGAGTGTCAATCCTGCTGTACCAAGCTCTTGGAGCTTGTTTTAGGCCATAAAGTGCCTTTTTCAGCTTGTAAACACACTGTTCTTTTCCATGAACAACAAAACCAGGTGGTTGTTCAATGAAGATTTCCTCATTTAAGTATCCATTTAAAAAGGCAGACTTAACATCAAGGTGAAATACCTTCCAACCATGATGGGCAGCAAGGGCAAGAATTAATCTAATTGTATCCAACCTTGCTACTGGAGCAAAATAATCCAAAAAATCTATTCCATACTCTTGAGCATACCCTTTAACCACCAATCTAGCTTTATGCTTTGAGACTGAACCATCAGGATTTAATTTCAATCTAAAAACCCATCTTACACCAATCACTTTCCTGTCCTGAGGCCTCTCAACTAATTCCCAAGTCTGATTCTTCTCATTCATCCTAATCTCCTCCTCCATTGCTACTTTCCACTCTTTTTTACTTAAAGCTTCTTCAAAGTCTGTAGGCTCTGAAATAGCTAGGCTACAATTTTCTTAGATTTCAGCAAGTGATCTAAATTTGCTAGGGGGTGCATCAGAATCATAACCATCTTCATTTGCTAGCTCTACAGACTTAGAAGAGGACTTCCCTATACAATCCACTATTTCTGCCATATTTTCCCAATCCCATGCATTTTGTTCATCAAACTTCACATCTCTACTAATAAAAACTTTTCCAGAAGTAATGTCATAGATTCTATAGCCTTTAGACTTCTGACTATAGCCCAAAAATACACCCTTAACAGCTTTGTTTTCAAGTTTGTGTCTATGCTCATCAGGAGTATGAGCATAACACAAAGACCCAAAAATCCTAAAGTGCTTCACAAACGGTTTTTCTCCAATCCATGCTTCATAAGGTTTCATCCCAACAACAGCTTTAGTTGGCAATCTATTTAGCAGATAAACAGCAGTGTGCACTGCATCTGCCCAAAATTTTTTTGGCATTTTCTTTTCTGCTAAAAGACTTCTAGCAACATTCATTATTGTCCTATTTTTCCTTTCGCAAACTCCATTTTGCTGAGGAGAATAAGGAACAGTAAGTTGGTGCTCTATTCCATTCTCACTACAAAATTTCTCAAATTCTAAAGATGTGTATTCTCCTCCCCTATCAGTCCTTAAACACTTCAGCTTATACCCCGATTGTGTTTCAACTAGCACCTTAAACTTTCTAAATAATTCAAACACTTCAGATTTTTTCTTCAAAAAATACACCCAACACATACGGGTAAGATCATCAATGAACAGGGGGAAATAAAAATTTCCATTCAAAAGAGGCAGTCCTCAATGGTCCACAGAGATCAGAATGTACCAACTCTAATTTTTCCCTAGCTCTCCTTGTAGGACCAGAAGGAAAAGGCATTCTACTTTGCTTTCCAAATTGACAAGACTCACAAACCAAACTATTTTGATGGATTAAAGGCAATCCCTTCACTAAATTATTCTGGGAAGCATATCTAAGTGACTGCAAATTTATGTGTCCACACCTTTTATGCCACAAAACAGAGTCATCATGACTGCACCCCAAAGCAAATTCATGTCCATAATTCAAATTCAGGGAGAAACTATTGTTCCTCATTTTGCAGCAAATCAATTCAGCACCATCTTTATCAAAAATAATGCAACAATTATCCTTAAAAATCAGAGAGCATCCAGCTTTCATCAATTGGGACACGCTAAGTAAATTATGCTGCAATTCAGGCACGTAAAGCACATTTTTGATAAGTTGTGTACCTGAATTTGTGTGGACTGAAATTGTGCCTCTGCCCTCTGAATTCATAATAGCCCCATTTGCCATTTTCACCGAAGCTTTCACGGACTCGTCCAAATCGTAAAACAGCCTCTTGTCTTTGGTCATATGACATGTGCACCCACTGTCTATGAACCATTCTTCTTCTTTGCAAAAATTCTCCAAATGTTGCACCATGAATAATAGCTCCTCATCATCATCAACATCAGCAACTTTAGCTTGGTGCTGCTGCCCGTTATTTTGCTCAAATTGTTGTTGATCGCCCTGGCTCTGCTTGGCTCTACAAACTCTCTCAATATGACCCATCTTACCACAAAAATTACACTTCTTGTTTTCCCAACACCAACGTTGATCATGGCTTGTCTTTTGGCAAATTCCACAAGGGGAAAATTTCACTGAATTTCCTGCTCCCTTAAACAAATTCAACCCTGCTCCACCTTTCTTTTCCATCATCTGCTTGTTTGTATTTCTACCACTCAAATTCTTCAATTGTCTTGCTTGAAAAGCTTCCTCCACAGAATTCTCAGACCTTTTTAGAAGCCTCTGCTCGTATGCTTGAAGAGAGCCAACAACTTCGGTAACAGTCAACTCTGAAATATCCTTCGACTCTTCAATTGTAGCGACTTTGGCATCAAATTTATCTGAGACAGTAATCAAAATTTTCTCTACTACTTTTGTATCTGGTACCTGCTCCCCATGAAGCTTCATTTGGTTGACAATTCCTTGAACCTTTGAAGCATAGTCTTTAATGGACTCTGTCTCTTTCATCTTCAACATCTCGAATTCCCGCCTCAAAGTTTGCAGCCGAATTTGCCTTGTCCTTGCTGAGCCTTGAAATTGTTTCTGCAAAATTTCCCAAGCTTCTTTTTGCAGTCTTTGCTCCAACAATTAGAGGAAAAATTTCCTCTGATACAAGTGAGAACATATAAGAAATGGCTATATTATGCTTCTGAGCTTTTTCATTGTAGGCCTTCATTTGGTTCACAGAAAGCTCTTCAAGATCTTCTCGTTCCTCAAAGTCTTCTTGCACCAAATCCCACAACCCATTGGCAACAAAAATTGCTTTCATTCGAATTGCCCAGTAATTATAATTTTCACCTGTGAAAATTGGTGGGATTGGAAGATTTGAGCTTGTACGATTTGCAGCCATTTGGGAATTTATTCAATCAAACACAAGAAAGGGGTTTTGTTGGGTAAAGTGGTGTTTGAAAAAAAATATAATTTCCAAGAAGAAAGGAGAATAATGAGAGGTGTATGCAAAATGGTTCTGGGCAAGACAAGGTTGACGAGTGATAATGTTTTCAAGACAGGAGGTAGATAGGAGAAAAGATGAAGATAAGCAGTTATGTTTTTAGGACACAAAAAAAAAAAAGGTTTTTGCGTGCAAAAAAGTTGGGCCTCTTAAGACAAAAAGCTCCGCTACCACTGTTGGGTTATAACTAAAAAATTCACGCAAATAGAAAACAGAGGTGTGTTCTGTTTTCCCACAAAAAAGGACAGTAAAATCCAAAGACAGTAACCAAAATGGAATACTTGTATTCTTTCTCAAAAGATTGCTCATATTACACTACAACACAATGGTATATATATATAGACTTTGTGTGGTCCATAAAATATATACGTAGCTGTTTTATACACCACAAAATACACAAAACTTCTACATACTTCTAGGTAAAAATCCCTGCAACACAAAAGATTTTTTACTCCACTTGAGCTAGTAAAACTACTAGATAATTCTAGACATAATAATTGTTACTGTTAGGAAAAAGGATCAAAGATTCTAACAATAACAAATCACGTCAACCATGTCATGCAAGATTTAGGAGTCCAGGGCTATGGACTAAAATACATTATAGTGTTTCAGTGGATGACCTCTGAATACCAAATAAAAAGCAGAGCCTCCCAATTTGATAAATCTATCATGCTCTAAGCCCTCACTGCAAGGCAAAGAAAGCCATAAGCAGTAGCAGTAGTTATGTTTGACAAGATAGCAACTAAAGGTAAAAAGGTTTGATGCACGAAACTAGAGAGCAAAGAGATGTTACCCGAAGCTGGTGGCCGGCAACGATGGTGGCAAGTCTGCATGCTGGTGGCCGGCAACGACGGTGGTAGGTGCAAAGGGTGGGAGAGAATAGTGGGGGAGCAGAGAAGAAGTGAATGAAATCGGGTGGAGATGTTCAAGTTTCTATTCTAGGGATTTCAATTTCATTTCGCGAGTGGTTCTGTAGTTATTTACTTATTTACATTTTATTATTCTTTTAATGAGAGCGATGCCGTTGCAAGCTTTTTAGTGGGGAAAAAATTAATTGATCCGACCGCCTGACAATCGGGACAACCGGGCACGGTTCGAACGGTTGCCCAAAAACCTTCAAAACCGGCCGGTTCAAAGCAGTTATATAACCGGGTGTTTTTTCTAGTGAATCGGACCGGGGCTTTGCAGTAAAGGTAGTTGAACTCGGGTAACCGGACGAACCGGTCCGGTTTTGATAACCTTGGTTGCAGTGCCACGAGTTACAAGTAAGGCTAAATTACGAATATTGGTAGATGACATTGAATGCCCCGAGTCAAGACTCATGAAAAATATTATATTCCAAAAGATATTTGATTAAAATATCAATATCTTTTACCATTTAAGAATTAGCTTTCAATCTATTATTCTTTCCATTTCTTTCATATAATTATGAAGCATATTTAAACGAATGCCTAAGATTCCAAATTAACACTGCTTAAATGGGCCTCTAATAAAATTAACACATCATTATTTTTCTGGACCAAAGAATCTTCCCAATCCATTAAAATAACACATGATAATCATAGTAGTAGGATTTATATGCATTTAGGCAAAATATAACCTAAAAAATATATACCACGAGAAAAATTGGAGCTTAATGTTGCTGAATAACTTAATTTGCATAGTTTGTATTTACGAATGGAGAATGTTATTTGTCTGCTAAAAGAAGAAAAGTTAGTGGTTTGTAATGATGAGTAATACATTGTCCTTTTTTCTTAGTATCGAACATTGTAAACCTTACATCAAGTTCAGTTGCCATCTTTTATTTCTAATTCTTCACATTCGACCGACCAACCGTGTAGAAAAGCAAATCCTATCAATTTCATGCCAAATTTTTTAGGGTAGTACAAAGTGGTTGTACCACGGGTTCTTATTCGTATTCTTCACATTCTTTAGTCCCACGGGTAAAAATGTATAGCACGAGTAGTGCAAATTTGTTTCTCAGAGCCAAATTAAACTAGAGGCATGACAACAGTTCTTAACACATATTCCGAGGATAATTTACCAGTGCAACTGCAAAACAAACAACTGTGTGCAATTGCTAATATTCCAAGATTATTCAATCAGTTGCCCATTCTGCAACTCCACCAAGCCCTCAGTCAGAAAATTGGGAAATGCTTTTACCTCAAGGAGTTACCACCCAAAACGCAATAAGCGCATAAAAAAAGCTTCCATTCATTTGAAAATCGTGGGGTAGTTCCATTGGCCACGCCAACTGCAAAGGAAGTGGTCCCGATAGGTGCAGGAATTGGTGCACTAACAGGGATTGCTGCGTATGCTTACGGGTCCGGAATGGTGCGATGACGGGTGCCAATGGGTGTGCCAACAGGCTGACTATCTAGAGCGATTTGGCCAAGAAACAGGGGTGGACTGGTGGCCTAACTGGCACAACTGGGCAGAGATGATCGCATTAGTTGTAATGGAAAATTGTACAAAAGAAATGACTACAAAGAAGATGCACAATTACACTATTGGAAGACATATTAATCAGAAAAAAATAAAGTAAAACAACAAATTAATCAGAAAACCAAATGCATTGTTAGTTGATGGTTGAAACCCATGTATGTGTTTTAGAAGAAGTAAAAGTACAATGCAATTAAGTAAGAGACTAAAAGCTAATGCACTAGACACTCATAAATAAATAAATATGTAGAATGGATACCTCAAACAAGCTAACACCAGTAATGACATATTATAATGACAGTAAACAGTGTCTTGAACAAATCTGAATATGCGGTTTCCCAATAAAAACTGTTCCAAGAACATAATGCAGCCAAACTGGATCACTTCTGCACTGTAATGTAAAAAAAGACAACTTAGTAGCAATTCGGAATTGTTTGGATAATATGCTAAAATTTGATTCTGCATTTTGACATTTGGGAAAAAAGAATGGCTGGCACCTATACAACACCACTTAACATACCCAAAGTTCCATTACGCATCAACAAATGGATCGAAGTGGGGAAATGATATGCAGTCCAGCCTGCTGAACTTGTATGACAACCAAATCAACTTCTCCAGCATACAAAAAAAGAAACAACAATGAAACCTTCACCAGCAGTTATGCAAACTTTAATTATGAATCCAAAAACCAATGAATAAAACACAAAAAAAATCTGTTGCAGCACTTCAATTTGATGTTAACACCCTTCACAAAATGGAAAAAACAGTTATATGAGAAAGAGCCCACACCTGAATATTTGTACATTAAGACACACATCCCAGTTGTGAAAAATGGAAGAAGCAGTTGTTAATACCAGTGATTACTACATGAACAAAAGAGATAAGACGCCAATTAATATAACTGTCCCACTAACAAAAACAAGGAATACGCAAAAACTCAAACTTTGAACCTACTTAAGTATTTGAATATAAACTCAAACTTTGAATGTCCCCATAGAAACCGTTTCATTCCCAATCGTCATATCCAAAATTCTTAAAAGCTAATTATTGATTAGTTACATCAATTTATATCACTCATTAATACAATAGAACCCTTCCACATTCACGTATGAGTATAAGTAAGATTTGTACAAAACTCACTACACACTAGAAACAACCTTCTTCGGTCTACATTTAAAAACTCCAAGTCCCAATTCAATTTCCAATGGCCAACCAATAGCCTGTTGCAATCACCCCAACCATTGGAGAAGACATCAAAGATCTTTAGAAGAAGAAAGAAATCTTAGAGAATATCTGCCTGCAAATGCTGGAAAAGATTGACGAGTGATAGAGAGACAAGATCAAATGATAAAACAATGGAGGGACAAGTCAGATGAGTATCGCGACCTTTGGGTTGGAAAGGCCAGGGAAGTTAAAAAGCTGCGGGCAGAGAACGATAAACTGAAAAATAACAAACAGGGAGAAATCTAATTTGATGTTAAACTTTGTATTATACCCTACTTTTCACCTATAATAAAAACTCTATATATTTCACCATAGTTGTAGTAATAACAACAAATAGTAAATTGCAGAAGCCAGAGGGAGGAAACTGAGTGCAGGTTGTAATATTGGTGCCTAGGTTATGGATCCAATGTATGATTGGGGGCTGGCCTACCAAACATAATTTGTTGCTGCATAACAGGCACCAAGTCATTACAACTTGCAGTTGTAGAACAGGCAACTGAATGTAGCACTTGCATTAAGTACCCTGTTGTGCACCTGCAAGCGATAATGACAAGAAGCCCTATATTTTGGCAACAAATCACATAAACAGCAACAAAAGAAATCCGACAGCTTAAAATCTGGATACCGAATGCAGTAAAATTAAAAATGTAAGCATTTATATACAAGAAGAAAAAAATTATACATAATCAAAACTATACAAACCCAAATTGCAATGTCGGCTCCAGTTGCCGAAGATTATACAGCAGCCGAATCTCCAAAGTAACAAGTCATGTGTGACGCTTGAAATTAAACAAGATTAGTCATTTTGTTTTGAGTTTCTTCTTAGAAACCCTATTCCTCACCCAAGCATTCCCTAATCGCGTCACTAATACCAAAAACCAACAAAGGATATAGAATTCCAACTGCCCATTGATATGTGTGCATATCAAGTACTATTTTGGAGCATAAAATACCCCTTTGGCCAAACATTTAGTTAAGATCATGCATGTATTTATGGTTTTTAGCTTGTTTTTCACTAGTTTCGCTTCCACTTGTTAATTTACGCTTTCAGGTACCTATTGTTGCAAATTGGCTTGATTCTTGAAGATTTGGAGCCTTTTGAAGGATTCTGGAAAGTTTGGAGCCAATACATGAAGATTTCTTGACGATCAGTTTTCAACGGTGTCACACCGTTGAAACCGCAGACCAGAACCTGGGGCTTTATAATTCCAGCTACAAAGTGACTTGTTGACCAATTAATTAGTGGCGCTGACCTGGCGCTGACTTGCTATTTTTCCTATGGAAATAAAGAGATTTTTGCTGCACCAAAATAGGAGAAGTCCTAGAAGGAATTAATTCCAACTTTTTAGTGACCTTAGCTAAATTGTAGGAATTAAAGGCTAGGGTTTCAGAATAAGAAAAAGAGAGATCATAGCAGTAGAGGAGGATCTCTTTTTCTCTTTTCATCACGTCTTCAGCAGCAGCAAAAAGGAGGAGAAGAAGCTCTTTAATCGATTCTTATTTTTCTTCCTTATTTTCGGTTTGTAACATGAACAAATCCTCCATACTTGCTTTCTATTTTATTATGAACTAAACCTCTTTTCTAGATCAAGAGGGATGTAGCTACTCAACTCTTTTTATGATTTAATTACTCCTCGAGCAGTTTTCTTATTTGTGTTCTTGATTTGTTTATGTGAGCATAATTCGGGTTTGAAGCTTGATCACCTTAAAACTTGTCTCAGGAGTTAGACTAAGCACCAACAGGAGACGTTTAACTCTGGAAAATCATAAACAAACCCTAATCTAGGTGCTGAAAGGCATTAGGATTATTGTGGAATTAGTAACAACAAAAAGCATCATTGCTCTTAGGAATAGGTTTGATCCACGACAGTGGTAAGATTGACCTCTGAGACGAAATTATACCTCCAAAAGTCGATAATTTCACCCTAGGTTGTTACCCATCAAGAAAACTAATAGAAAGCTGTAGATTTGTTAGCAAACAGTGTCGCCCCGTTCGCGGACACGGAACAGAGTCACCCTGTTAGCAGGATCTGGAGGATAATTAGGGCATAAAAGGATAGAGTAGTGAACCCCGATTGATCTAGACCTTCTCTAATCTGATATCTTCATATTATTTACGTTTTTAAATTGTTTATTTTATTTTTGAATCGCAATCTCAATTTATAATCACCAATTCATCACTATTTTACTGTTTTCAGCCTAACGGAGTGAGTCCGTTGATTAATTATTTTGCCTAGTCCCTGTGGATATGACCTTGTGTGCTACTTCGATCTGTGCGCTTGCAGATTTTACGCATCAAGTTTTTGGCGCCGTTGCCGGGGACTAGTGTCAAATAATTAATTACTGATTTATTTCTTTAGGCTTTTATTTGTGTTCTACCATCTCTTTTTCCGAGTTTCAGGATTCAGCCTTATATGAGCTCAGGAACTCGCAGCCAGAATCCCGAACTCATCTCTATTTCTAACCCTGAATCACTCCTACGTTCTAAGTCCCAAAATCTGGAAGAAGCTCTGAACAGTGCCACACCGTCAGAAACATTTGGGATAGAGAAATTAGGAGAGGAAAAAGAACTGATACTTATTCCTGTTGCAATGGCAGCTAACGAAGAAGATGAGCTGAATAATGTGCCCATGAATGAGCTGCTAGCTCGAGGGATCAAGAACAGGAGCTACCCCATCGTCCACCCGGAGATTACAGCAGCTCAATATGAACTGAAACCGAGTCTTATTCAGCTTGTGGAGAGTAAAACTTTCAGTGGCTTATCATCGGAGGACTCGCACCAGCACTTGCACAATTTCCTCCAATATTGTGACACTGTTAAGATTCGGGATTATAGTGATGATGCCAAGCGGCTCCGCTTGTTTCCATATTCTTTGGTGGGCAAGGCTCAAAAGTGGCTTTCTAGCCTCCCTGCCAATAGCATCACCTCTTGGTCTGAGATGGAGGTTACATTTTTTGAAGAAGTATTTCCCAACGGGCAAGCAGAGTAAACTTCGGTTGGAGATTCAAGGATTCCAGCAGAGGGCTGATGAGTCTCTCAAGGAAGCTTGGGATAGGTATCAAGATTTGATTGCAAGGTGCCCCAATCACTTTGTTCGACCGTTGGTATTATTGCAAACTTTCTAAGATCATGCGACACCTGCTGGGCAATCCACTTTGAATTCTATTACAGGGGGAAATTTCTTGGCTGTACCCTATAATGAAGCTTGTCGATTGATGGAGAATTTGGCCGATGAAGCTACCAATAGGAACCCAACTGGTGTCCTACTGGTTGACACTGTTCAGAAAATTGAAGCGGGGATGTCAGCCATGCAGCACCAAATTAAGGAGATGGGAAGCAAATTTGACAAATTAATGGTCAAATCTATGGCAGAAACTGTCATGAGATGCGAAGCTTGCAATGGTGCTCATTCTTTCCATGAGTGCCCAAAATTGATGACTGAAAAGGCGAATTACGTTAATGGGCAGCCGCACCAATATCAGCAGGGGAGCCACCAATATTATCAGTAGCCCAGGCCGTATAATCAGGGGCAGCAAGGATACCATGGGAGCCAGCAGCAAAACCTCCCCCAGCAGCAAGACGTGATGAGCATGCTTAAGGCTATCATGGAAACTCAAAACAAGTTGGCGGAAGACATGCAACAAATCAAGGCCCACTCAAAAATCCTTGATAACCAGATGGCCCAACATGCTCAACAACTCAGGAACACTCAAGGGAAGCTACCAGGTCAGCCGGAGGAAAATCCCAAAGAATAGTGCAAGGCCGTTACTCTGCGCAGTGGTAAGGAACTGCAGCCAGTGCAACAGAGTGACCCCGTTCGCCAATCTGCAGTGGAAAAGAATGATGGGGCAAGTTCAGCAGCTGCTCAACCTCAACCACAGACCTCTAAAGGGAAGGAAAAGGTAGAAGAAAAGATTGAAGTGCAGCCATATATGCCTCCTCTCCCATACCCCGAAGTTTACAAGAATACCAAGCTTGATGCCAAATTTCGGAAGTTTGTGGAGATGTTGAAGAAAGTATGCATTAATCTTCCCTTTACAGAGGTGATTAGTGAGATGCCAAGCTATGCTATGTTCCTGAAAGACCTTGTGACCAAGAAGAGAGCCATTGAGGATGCTGAAACGGTGCCCATGACCGAAAAGTGCAGTGCACTTTTCTTGCAAAAATTTCCAGCAAAGAGGAAGGACCCAGGGAGTTTTTCAATTCCTTGCATTGTTGATACTCTGAAAATTGACAAAGCTTTAAGTGATTTAGGAGCAAGTGTCAGCTTAATTTCTCTATCCCTTGCTAAGAAAATATCAATTGGGGACTTGAAACCCACCAGGATGACCCTGCAGCTAGCTGACCGTAGTGTTAAACATCCAATTGGGGTGCTTGAAGATGTTCATGTGCAGATTGGAAAATTGCAAATTCAAGTAGACTTTGTTGTTCAAGAAATGGAAACCGATTCCCAAACACCCATCATACTTGGAAGACCTTTCTTAGCAACCGCAGGGGCTATGATTGATTGCTCAGAAGGGAAGCTGACCCTCAAGGTTGGCAATGATTTAGTGGAGTTCAACATTCCAGAAGCTGCTAGAAATGAACTGAGTACAAACATGTGCTATAGAGTTGATGCGTTTACGGACATGGTTGCAAGGGAGATTGATCAAGAAGGCCCATTCTGTGACCCAATCGATGCACTATTGACTTCCCTTATTGATGGTGCACAACAAGAGGAACAAAACGCTCCAGAATATACTTGCTTGATCGAAGGGGACGTACCAGAAACTATCCAGCCAGTATATAAGCTCGAACCTATGTCACAGAGTGACACTGTTGATGACCATGACCTGAAAAAAAGATTCCAACCAGTGGTCCAAGTCCTTCCTCATGGAGTAGTGGAGTCAATTGATGGAAATCCTGAACCATTCAGGGTCAGTGGACAGTTGTTCACGCCATATGTCCCAGGGGATACAGTAGACAACAGGGCGACTCTGTTGCTTCGATACTCTCCCATTACTTAAATGGAAGGGTGTCCAGCTAAGACGACATTAAAGAAGCGCTTCTCAGGAGGCAACCTGAGATTTTTGGAGGTAACTTTTAGTTCATGCATTTTTAATTTTAATTTTCTTTGTCGTTTATTTTATTTTGTAGAAAAAAAACAAAAAAAATAGAGAGCAAGCAAGCATGACACAACGTGGAGGACTTGGGGATGGGACAATCACCAGCAAAATCCAGAGAAGCATCCCTTCTCCCTTTTATTTATCTTTCTGTATTTTGCTTGGTTCACTTACCCACACACAGGCACCCCTAACAGCGTCACTTTGTTCGTATTTTCGTGTTCTGTATTGTGTTCCTAAACCCACCCATTCCCACCCTTATCTATTACACATGCTATTTTTTAGGTTTGGGGGTGCCCTTTCATGTCATGTCCTTGCCTTTTATTGCTTTCTGTGTTTCTTATTTATTTGTTGCTTTGTACCCCTTTTTGTGTTTCTTGTGGTCCAGTGAGGACACTGTTCCGTTTAGGTTTGGGGGTGCAAATTTGCAATTTGTGGCATTGTTTATTTTTATGCATGAACTTTTGTTGCATGGGCCAAAGGATTTTGTATGTAATTATGGATGTCTGCCTATTTCAGTTTGAACGGTGCAACTCTGTTCGGTTCTGCCTGCGTTAGTTTAGCCTTGGAATGACTACTCTTTTATCTATTTTGAACTTACACCGAATCAGGTCCTTAAGTACACACTAGTTACCACATGATAATTTAGATTCTTGATCATAGTTAGCCAATGTGATGTCCTTAGGATTTGGATAGTTTAGAGAATTCTTATAAATTCTTAAGGAAACAAATATCCTAGAACATCTCTTACACTTGCATTGAGGCGAAATTTATAGCACATTCTTGACCAGAGACATGATTTAGGCCATCCTTGAATTTCACCTGCACTTAAGCCTTAGCCTACCCTTGATCATTATATCCCTTGCTTGGGCTTTGAGCCTACTTTAGATGGTCATACATTCTTTTGTTACCCACAACAACCACCTCACACCTTTGCAGCCACTTACATGACCATCTTGTGCCTGATCAGCACACATTTTTTATTTGAAATCAACCCATACCCGTTCTGTTAAGTTATTGAGTCCATATACTTGTGCATCAGTTCATAAAAGAGCATTGAACATCAGATTTCAAAACTAACGGTCTCGCCCTGTTTAGAATTTTTGTGAAAAGGATACAAGCTGTAGCATGATTAACCCCTACTCACTCACGAAAAAAAAAAAGAAGAGCAAAAAGTTGAAAAAAAAAACAGAAAAACGTAACACACACAAAAAAAACACAAAAACAAAAAAAAATGTGTGTGCATTTGAGTTGAGCAGGGCAGATCATTCAATGAACATTACTGCCAGCGTACAGGGTCAGTCTGTTGAAACATTGAGTTGCTTTAATTTTGCAAGGTTTGGATTCAGTGATTTGACAGACTTTTGAACACTCTTTCCCCTTCATTCACAACACAAACCTAACATCGTTTCAACCCTTTATTAAGACCTATTGATCTCTGATTATTGATATGTGCCCATTAGTGTAGATGCGAGTTTTGAGTTGCCTATGGGACATTGTTTCAACTATTTGATCTCTAAGCATATCCTTTGAAGGACTGATTGGATTGAATGTTTGTGAAGGAATTTGAATCTTGATTGTGTAATTTGGTGAGCTTTAGACTTGAGATTTTTATGAGCAACCTTTTCAAAGGTACACTTTTCTAAGGCTAATTTGCAGGTTACATTTGAACAGGGTCACGCCATGCAGGTCTGAATAGACAACATCCGTGTGCATGTCTTATCTTTTCCCTTGATTTACTGTTTAGTTTTGCTTGGGGACAAGCAAAAGTTTAGGTTTGGGGGAATTTGATATGTGTGCATATCATGTACTATTTTGGAGCATAAAATACCCCTTTGGCCAAGCATTTAGTTAGGATCATGCATGTATTTATAGTTTTTAGCTTGTTTTCCACTAGTTTCGCTTCCACTTGTTAATTTACGCTTTCAGGTACCTATTGTTGCAAATTGGCTTGATTCTTGAAGATTTGGAGCCTTTTGAAGGATTCTGGAAAGTTTGGAGCCAATACATGAAGAATTCTTGACGATCAGTTTTCAACAGTGTCACACCAGAATTAGTGCCATATGATGTGTAATCCTATATATGCTGATATATATGTTCTGATATATATGTTTAATACATTAGTGGAGACATTATAATGGTGGAAACATAATTATGAAAGAAAATGGATGATTACGTTGGCCATTATCTAATTAACTATGCATTACAAGTGTGTATAAAAGGGTGAAGGTTTGACCAGTTTTTCAAACTTAACACACTCTTCATACTTGAGAAAGAAACACAAATTCTAGTCTCTAGCTCTCGAAAATTCTGCAGCTAGCACTGCGGTTCGGGAGTGCTCGGGTTAGTGATCGTGAGACAGTTGCTAGCAGTCATCAATAGTTCGTGTGGATACCGTAGAGCAGCCTGATTTTGTCTGGTTCTTGCTGATTCAGATCATCAGTTGAGTGAAACATCTCAACCAAACCAGGTATGAAAATCTTGTTATTCAGTTTATCCCGTTTCACATGGATCCTCCATTAGTTCCAGATTTATTCGCTGTGCATTTTGTCTACTTATTTGCATGCCTGGTTACTTACAGTGCTAGCGGAGCCTCTTGTGAAACACTAAACCGAATTAGTCGTTTATAGGTATGGTATGCTATATGTGATGTGGCTTGATCATGATTGTATAAGTGACAGAAATTGATCATAGTTTATTATGTTTCTGTTGATTGTATGTTTATTCTAGATCATTATAATTCTCATATATGTGATATGTTGAAGTCGGTTCAAAGGTGTTTGAGAGCAAGTACTTGATTGGTATATGATATCAATCAAAGTGTACTTTCGGCAGAAACAACTAAAATTCGAATGGTCAGCAAAATTTTGTAGGTGAGCTGATATACAAAATTCGGCAGAAACAACTAAAATTTGAATGGTCAGCAAAATTTTGTAGGTGAGCTGATATACAAAATTCGACAGAAACAACTAAAAACAAGAATGGGCAGAAGAATTTTGTATGTGAGCAGACATACAAAACATCGATGTTGTATGTTAAACATCGATGTTCGGCATGCTTGATGACATGTTCTTATGATCTTAATGTTAGAACAATATGTTAATTGCTTCTTAATATGTTTATCCTTTTTATAACCATGCCACATAGCTTTGTATTGATTATATATGATGCATGGTTATTGTATATGCGATATATAATTTGAGCATTACATGCAGTTTATGTATGAAACAATTGTTGATGTAAATATTAAGTTCCTCATGTGTTGCCTTCCATTAATGAGCACTCATCTATGCTTAGATCAACACTTGGTAGGTTTGCCAAAGCAAAGTGACCAATGTTTATCCTAGCAAGAAGCGATGGAATAATTGTAATATCCAAATTGCTTGTCATGGGTTGAACTTAACTAAGTCATCTCAATAGGATTGGGACTTTGAGGCAAAGAGTTGAGATAAGTCTATGAGATAGACAAGAATAAGAGTTGTTCACTCAACTATCCAAGAGTTACATGAGATGTAATTGACAAAGAGTTGTCTACCAAAATAACTATAATGTAAGTGATTAGCCAAAACTAACTTATCTTGTAGTGAAATATGGATCTTGGCCCACTTATTATCATCTTGATTTATATAGTGGGAGTATCATTTAATAAAATTCCTTGTTAAATGATTTTATGTATACATGACTCTGATTTTGTGTGAATTGATCTTTGTAGAGTTATCATGGCACAAAACACAAGTACTATGTCACTGCGATCGGTCCTTGAGAAGGAAAAACTGAATGGGAATAATTTCCTTAAGTGGCATCGCAATTTGTGGATAGTCCTTAAGCAAGAAAAGAAGTTGTATGTCCTTGAAGGGTCTGTTCCTAATGAACCGGCACCTAACGCTCCTAGGGCAAAAAAGGATGCTTAAAAGAACCATATTGATGAAGCATTGGATGTTGCTTGCCTTATGCTTATCACCATGGACTCTGAGCTTCAGAAGCAACATGAGAACTTGGGTGCTTTCGATATGATCGAACACCTAAAAATGCTCTTTGAAGAGCAAGCTTGGCATGAGAGGTATGAGACCTCAAAGGCATTATTCCAATGCAAGATAGCTGAGTCATCACCTATTAGACCTCATGTGCTCAAAATGATTGGATACATTGAGAGCCTTGAAGGTCTAGGTTTTCCATTGCAAAGAGAGTTGGCCGTTGATCTTGTCCTGCAATCGTTGTCGGATAGTTACAGCCACTTTGTCATGAATTTCAATATGAATTATCTTGACAAATCTTTGTCTGAGTTGCTTAACATGCTGGGAACAGTTGAACAACAGATGAAGGCAAATAAATCCAACAATATTTTGATGGTTGGAAATGGGAAAGGAAAGGGTAAAGCCAAGTTTAACAAGAAGAAGAAATCTGCCAAAAAGTTTGGTTCATGTGCATCTTCTTCTTCACATGTGCTGAAACCCAAGGGTGGTGTTGCAAAGGAAGGACAATGTTTCCCTTGCAAGAAACCTGGCCAATGGAAGCATAATTACCCTATTTACCTTGAGGAGGTGAAGAAACAGAAAGGAAGTAAGACTTCCACTTCAGGTAGTCTTGTTATAGAAGCTAATATTTCTATCTTTGCATCATGGGTATTAGATACTGGATGTGGTTCTCACATTTGTGTAAATGTGCAGGATCTGAGAAAGAGTAGAAGATTAGCAAAGGGTGAAGTGGACCTGCGTGTTGGAAATGGAGCAAGAGTTGTTGCATTAGCCGTAGGGACTTATTATCTATCTTTACCGAGTGGTTTGGTTTTGGAACTTGATGATTGTTATTATGTACCTACTATAAGCAGGAATTTGATTTCTGTTTCTTGTCTGGACAAGAAGGGTTTCTCATTTGTAATAAAGAATAACTGTTGTTCAATTTATTTCAATGATATATATTATGGTGATGCATATTTAAGCAATGGTTTGTACGTTCTAAACCGAGAAACTCCAATCTACAACATTAACTCGAAGAAGGTTAAATTAAACGATTCTAATACAACCTATCTCTGGTTTGGGCCATATGAACAAGACTCGTATTTCTAAACTCCATAAGGATGTACTTTTAGACTCTTTTGATTTTGAATCATATGAGACATGTGAGTCATATTTATTGGGCAAAATGACGAAGGCTCCTTTTGCTGGTAAAGATGAAAGAGCTTCCGACTTGTTAGGCCTTATACATTCTGATGTATGTGGACCTATGTCAACACAAGCTAGAGGTAGATTTCAATACTTTATTACATTTACTGATGATTATAGTAGATATAGCTATGTGTATCTTATGAAGCACAAGTCGGAATCCTATGAAAAGTTCAAAGAATTCAAGAATGAAGTACAGAATCAACTTGGCAAGAGTATTAAAATGCTTCGATCTGATCGAGGAGGTGAATACTTAGACCGAGAATTTCTTGATCATATAAAGGAATGTGGTACAGTATCACAACTTACTCCATCGGGTATACCACAGTGGAATGGTGTATCTAAAAGGAGAAATAGAACTCTGTTAGACATGGTTCGTTCTATGATGAGTCAAGCTGACCTACCTTTTTCATTTTGGGGACATGCTCTATTGACTGCTGCCTTTACACTTAAACGTGTTCCGTTTAAATCGATTGAAAAGACACCATATGAGATGTGGACTTGGAAACGCCCCAGTTTGTGTTTTATGAAGATTTCGGGTTGTGAGGCTTACGTAAGATGACAAGCATCAGATAAACTCGCCCCTAAATCTGACAAGTGCCTTTTTGTTGGATATCCTAAAGAAATTAAAGGATAATATTTCTATAATGCCACAGAGCCAAAGGCGTTTGTTGCTCGTACTGCTATTTTTCTAGAAAGAAAATTTATTTCAAGAGAGATCAGTAGGAGAAAAATAGAACTCGAAGAAGTTTGAGCACAACGAGAAGCTATAGAAACTGAGATAGAACAAGAACAGGAACCATAAGTTGTTGTGAATGAAAATCCTATACCTGTAACACATGGACCACGTAGGTCTGTAAGGACTCGATATAAGCCAGAGAGATGGATTTCTTCTGACTCATACCGGAGATGTGATGCTCATGGATGATGATGAGCCCACATCCTATCAGCAGGCAATTACGGGTCCAGACTCTAAGAAGTGGCTAGAGGCCATGAATTCTGAGATGGAATCCATGTATGAGAACAAGGTTTGGATCTTGGTTGATCCACCTGAAGGGGTAAAACCCATTGGGTGCAAGTGGGTCTTTAAGAAAAAGACCGACATGGATGGTAATGTGGTTACTTTTAAAGGGCGATTGGTTGTGAAAGGTTTCAAACAAGTTCATGGTAATGACTATGATGAAACTTTTTCGCCAGTTGCCATGGTTAAATCCATCCGAATTCTATTGGCTATAGCTGCATACCATGATTATGAAATATGGCAGATGGATGTCAAAACCGCTTTCCTTAATGGAAATCTTTTAGAGGATGTGTACATGACACAACCTGAAGGTTTTGTCACATCGGAGAATGCTAATAAGGTATGCAAATTACAAAGATCGATTTATGGATTAAAGGAAGCTTCTAGGAGTTGGAATCTTCATTTTAATGAGGTAATCAAACAGTTTGGTTTCATTAAAAATGAAGATGAGCCATGTGTTTATAAGCAGGTTAGCGGGAGAACTATCGCTTTCTTGCTGTTGTATGTTGACAACATTCTACTCATTGGGAATGATATTCCAACACTACAGTCTATAAAGACTTGGTTAGGAAAGAATTTTTCAATGAAGGACTTAGGTGAAGCTGCCTACGTGCTAGGTATAAAGATCTATAGACATAGATCCAAAAGGCTTCTTGGCCTAAGTCAAAGTACGTATAATGACAAGGTGCTTAAAAGGTTTAGCATGCAAGATTCCAAGAAAGGTTTCTTGCCCATGTCACATGGCATAACTCTCTCAAAGAATCAATGTCCTAGTACATCTAAGGAGAGAGAGCGAATGAGTAAGATCCCTTTGCATCAACAATAAGATCTATCATGTATGCCATGCTTTATACTCGACCTGATGTCGCATATGCATTAAGTGTCACAAGCAGATATCAATCTGATCCCGGTGAAGGTCACTGGACAGCGGTTAAAAACGTCCTTAAGTACTTGAGAAAAACTAAGGATGCATTCCTTGTATACGGAAGCGTTGATGAGCTTGTTGTAAAGGGTTACGCAGATGCTAGCTTCCAAACTGACAGGGAAGATTTTAGATCGCAATCAGGATATGTGTTTTGTCTTGGAGGTGGTGTTGTATGCTGGAAGAGTTCAAAGCAAGAAACAGTTGCCGATTCTACCACTGAGGCTGAATACATAGCCGCCTCTGATGCAGCGACAGAGACTGTTTGGATTAAGAAGTTCATATCTGAACTTGGGGTGGTTCCGAGCATTTACAGTCCGATTGAGCTCTATTTTGACAATAATGGGACAATCGCACAGGCTCAAGAACCTAGATATCACAAAAGATCCAAACATATACTCCGATGCTACCATCTTATTAGAGAGATTATTGAAAGAGGCGATGTGAGGCTGTGCAGAGTTCCTTCTGAGAATAATGTAGCTGATCCACTAACTAAGCCGCTCACACAGCAGAAGCATGATGGTCATATTAGATCCATTGGTATTAAATACATGGATGATTGGCTTTAGTGCAAGTGGGAGATTGTTAGTGTAATGCCCAAAAGCCAATCATTGGATGATAATATTGTCATGTATTTTGATTAAGGTTTTATTCCAATAAATAAGTTTATCTAAGATAAATGCTTGCACATATTTATAACCTAAGAATATCTTATATTCTTGAAATGTCCCTAGTCGATTATTATTATGGATGGGTTGTAATAATAAATAAAGACTAGCGTATGTTGAGAATCATATGAGATATGAGTTCTACATACGGGTACAAGTTAGAGAACTTGTGAACTGGACTGACCCGACATAAGAACACTGCATGGACTCATGCTGTCATTAGTGATTCTTATATGTACTATCCTTAGACCTGAGATCATCAAGGTTCCCAACACGTGAGTCATATACTTTGATATTACTCTTGGTCATTCGTAACTGAGTGGACCTAAGAGTAATCATTGGGTATATGATATAATGACATATTTCGTGTCTCGTGTTTGATCTTGATATAATGAGATGAAAGGATAATGACATTTTTCCGAGGCATAATGAATCAGTACTGATCTTGTCGTTTGGGTAGCAATGATATGTTGCTAGACACCGCTCGTTGTTTATAATTGTAAATGAGAGTTTACAATTATTGCCAAACATCACAAGTGCCTACAGGGTCACACACTTACAGCTGTTGATTTGAGCAAGTGGTTAGACCATGGTTGTACCATGGTTCGACCAGGATATTGAGCTAATGGTTAGACCATGGTTGGACCATGATTGGACTGGGTCGTTTGGGTTGATTCGGTTCACTAATTACCAGAATTAGTGCCATATGATGTGTAATCCTATATATGCTGATATATATGTTTAATGCATTAGTGGAGACATGATAATGGTGGAAATATAATCATGAAAGATAATGGATGATTATGTTGGCCATTATCTAATTAACTATGCATTACAAGTGTGTGTAAAAGGGTGAAGGTTTGATCAGTTTTTCAAACTTAACATGCTCTTCATACTTGAGAAAGAAACACATCAAACATATTCTAGTCTCTAGCTCTCGAAAATTCTGCAGCTAGCACTGCGGTTCGGGAGTGCTCGGGTTAGTGATCGTGAGACGGTTGCTAGCAGTCATCAACGGTTCGTGTGGATACCGTAGAGGAGTCGGATTTTGTCCGGTTCTTGCTGATTCAGATCATCAGTTGAGTGAAAAATCTCAACCAAACCAGGTACGAAAATCTTGTCATTCGGTTTATCCCATTTCATATGGATCCTCCTTTAGTTCCGGGTTTATCCGCTGCGCTTTTTGTCTTTTTATTTGCATGCCCGGTTACTTACACATACAACAAAAACTATGACTCCATTCCTCTCATTAAACACCATGTGTGTTCAACATGCAGCCTTCAAATTACTTAGGAATTGGAAATAAACATAACTGCTGCAAATATTGGCAAGCAACACATGAAAAGTGAGGAGCCTGACACATTCTTGAGGGGCCTGATCGAGTTTCTAGAGGACAAGAACAGAGAAATCTAGGTAAGTGCAGCCAATCAAGAAAGCGACAAAATTAAGAAGACAACTAAGAATGATGAAGAAGAATGTGCAAGGAAGTAAGCAAAGAAAGGGTAGGCAAGAAGAAAAAAATGATAGCAGTGAAACAGGTATCTTAACAAGATTCAGTCACATAAGAAAAGGTAAAAATGTCCACATATTTTGTGCCTGAAAGCAGTTATATGCGAAGAGAAGAAAACAATTGGGTTCACTAGCATGGCCCATTAAGGTGCGCCTTCGTTCATTATACATTTAGAGAATCAAAGGATATTTATATTGATCAATTGGGGCCCAAATCTTGACCCATAACCGTATGTCGATTCAATTACTAGCACGATATTCGAACCCACACAAACTGCACTTATATAGAGAAGACATCAAAAACAAAAACACCCAAACATCACAAACCTTACTCCTCAAAGTGAAGTGCAATACTACAACCTCAATATGGTCAACCCACAATATACAGAGTTTTTGCTAATGCTTGGAGATGCTATCTCCGACCTGCAAGACCACAAATAGAAAATGGATGAGATATGTGCCTGGATGCTTTCTCAGATCCAACGAATGAAGACAATAGTGGAACAACCAGATCATTTATTGGCGATGTGGAAGGACACAACTGAAGAATACCGGGACCTTTGGGTTGGAGAGGTCAGTCAACGTAAGGTTCTGGAGGAAGAAAATATCAATCTCAAGGAGGAGATGAGGAAGTAAAGATAGACTGATTGAGAGTTAAGGGTGTTGTCCTGTATCACTCTCTTATGTTGAGTAGTATGTTTAGCACCACAATCTCTTCTCTTTTAATAATAATTCCGCTTCCATTATCTATAATTTATTGTTACTATATTCCCACACCAATTTGTCAATTACAATTTCCTAAATAACAGTGTTTAAGCATAGTTAGTATTAACAGAAGAGATTAGGATAGGAGCAAACAACAAGGAAACTTAGTTGGATGATCTTGCAACCCAGGTTAGTTTTCTTGAAACTGATGCTAGAGCCCTGCGTGAAGAGGTAAGAGAAATGAAAACTGATATGATGGAATAGTTTGAGCTGGTTTGTAACGTCCCGGTTTGTCGACTGTCACTACAGACCAACACGGGACCTTTCCAACATGCTTTGTCCTCACTCGCACGTTTCCGGGGAAAACTTCCCAGGAGGTCACCCATCCTAGAATTTCTCCAAGTCAAGCACGTTTAACTTTGGAGTTCTTCTGGAATGAGCGCCGAAAAGGTAGGTGCACCATGTTGATATAGTTAGTACCCATCAAGCCGTTTAAGCTATTCTCGATTGTGCAGTCCCATACCTGTACAACCTCGAAATCACTTCATTTGAGCTATTCTTAATTATACAGTCCCATACCCGTATAATTATGAAATCGCCCTAACTGTGCAGCCCCATCCCTACACAGTCTCAGGATCTCTCCTATTCCGGTGTGGATTCGGTTCATTCCTGTGCCCCTCCTTCTAGAAGCCTGCCAGAAGCCGCTCCTTGTCCATGCTCATCCCGACACCGGCATACACTTCCCGCCCTCATAGACCCCGGGTGTCACAGGCCCACCAGCTTCCGCTAGGTTCGTCCCCGAACCCTGCACCGTACTAGGGGAGTTCTGGAGCTCCGCTACCAACTGAAACGCCCGTGTCCCAATTTATTAATATAAGTTGTAAATCAATTATAGATTGGCCAAATTGCCCTTATCATTCCCGGGACACCCGTATCCCAAATTATTCATTAAAGATTATACATCATGTGAAGTGACTAAAATGCCTTTCTACCCGGGATACAATATCAATAACAAAATCAATGAACATTTATACTACAAATTACACAACAATGAGTATGCAGCGGAAGACTATACAAATGATAACATGCATGCAGTGAAACTCTATGGATCCGACCCGAAGAGAGGAAAGCACCGCCACCTGCCGATATGCACCACTGCTCAATGAGCAGTTAACCTGAAAAAAA